>JANFAM010000011.1:7152500-7452500 GCA_024362665.1 Prunus padus | reverse complement strand
CAGAAAGGGCATGAATTCAAGGTCTATCAACTCAAAAAGGCCTTGTATGGACTCAAACAGGCTCCCCGAGCCTGGTATAGTCGCATTGAGGCATATTTCATCAAAGACGGCTTCACCAAATGTCCCTACGAGCAAACTTTATTCATTAAAACTGCTGGTGGAGGTAAAATTTTAATTGTGTATCTTTATGTTGATGACCTCATTTTTACTGGCAATGATCAATTGATGTTCGAACAACTTAAGAAATCCATGATGATTGAGTTTGACATGACTGACCTTGGAAGAATGAGATATTTCCTTGGCATTGAAGTGTTACAAAGGACAGATGGCATTTTTATCAATCAACGAAAGTATGCTCAAGAAGTTCTTGAGAGGTTCAATATGGATCAATGCAACTCAGTACACAATCTGGTGGTCCCTGGCTTTAAACTCACGAAAGATGAAGAGGGAGCTGAAGTTGATAGTACTCTCTACAAGCAGATGGTGGGAAGTCTCATGTATTTAACTGCCACACATCCCGATTTGATGTTTATTGTCAGCTTGATCAGTAGGTACATGGCGTCCTACTGAGTCTCATTTGCTGGCAACAAAAAGGGCTCTGAGGTATGTGAAAGGCACGGTTAGTTTTGGGATGTTCTACAAGAAGGGAGGAAGTGAAGAGCTCATTGGATACACGAACAACGATTATGCTGGTGATCAAGATGACAGAAAAAGCACCTCAGGTTATGTTTTTCTAATGAGCTTAGGAGCTATTTCTTGGTCTTCAAAGAAACAACCAGTTGTTACTTTTTCCACCACCAAAGCTGAGTTCATAGCAACAGCATCAAGTGCATGCCAAGTCGTGTGGTTAAGAAGAATTCTGAAGAGTCTCAATCAAGTGCAAAGCAGTCCAACGGTGGTGTACTGTGACAATATCTCAGCGATCAAACTCTCGAAGAACCCCGTAATGCATGGCCGTAGCAAGCACATAGATGTAAGGTTTCATTTCCTTTGAGATCTTGTCTGGGATGGATTAATGGAGCTAATTCAATGTTCTACACAAAAGCAAGTTGCGGATGTTCTAACAAAACCAATGAAGCTTGATGTATTTATGAAGATGCGAGGATTACTAGGTGTGTGTGAATATCCAAGTGTAAACTGAATGTCAATGGCATTCAGTTTTAAGGAGGATGATGAAACTGTTGGAGTATTCCTAGTCGTTAAGGTTAGGGCTCCTTATTTTTAGGTTCACTTCTCATCATGTTGAATAATTCCTCCTATACTTGAGGGACAAGTTTGCTTTTCTATTTAATGAAGTCATGCTCCACGATTAAAGGACCTGTAGAGTCGTGGGTTGTTATTTCCCTTTCCATCTCAATGTAAGGCTATTTATTAGTCATAGTAGTTGTTCAATTTAATAACAATTCTCTGAGTTAACGAGCATTCACAAAACTCTCTATTTTCTCCTTAGTTCTAACAGGCATCGTGCCAAGAGAAGCGCATGTGCTAGGCCTTAATGTCTTCCCCAATCCTCCCTGCTTACCACTCTTCCTATCCCGAAATCCCCTATTCTTCTTTTCTCAGCCAAAATCTCTCTCACCCAATTCGATTTGACATTCCCTTTCAGACCCACGTCCACCTCTCTGCACTAGAGCCCCACTGCCCTACTATGACCCACACAATCTATAGCCCAAACCCCCACATAGCCCAACCAACCTTCCCTTGATTTTCAATTTGCAAGCAATGACTTCATCTACAATCGAGACAATGGAGTGGTTATTCACGAGAAGCACCAGTGCATGGCTCGGTACCTTCAATGAGGAGGATGAGGCCGCCAAGGCATATGACGTCACCACCTAGGGCTTCCGCGGTTGCGACTCCGTCACCAACTTCAAGCCCAACACTATCTCCTCTTCCGCAGCAGAAGACGAAAGCGAAAACGTCAAGACCTCGTTTCTCAATTACATATCCAAGAGCAGCTCCACTTCATCTGGTTCTTCAATATGAACTAGTGATCAAAACATTGTCTTGAGATGCCTTTGGATTTGAATGTATTATGCAAGTAATTGAATTGAGAGGCACATGAGCGTGGGGTTTTGGTCGAGCTTGGGTGGCTGCGGTGGTGGTTGGGTTAGAGGGAGGTGGTTGCTGGCAGGGCTTGGGTGGGGCTGTTGGCAAGGGTTGGGAGGAGAAGGAGAGAGATTATTTTTATTTTAAAACTTTTTTTTTTAATCTCAAATGACACATTGAACCGAAATGCCACTCCATGTGAGGGGCACATCTAAAAGAAGTTACAGGGATTTGACAATAATTGAGAATTGTTCTTAATGGCATGTTTACTAATCAGTAATTGGATTAGGAGGAATTGAATTGATGATGAATTGAATTGAAGAGGAGCTGGATTGAGGAGAATTAGATTTCGGATTCCTATTGAAGTTGTTTACTAAACCATATGGATTGAGGGGAGTTAGATTTCGGATTCGTATTGAAGTTGTTTACTAAATCATATGTAATTAGGGTAGGAGTGGTACTAATTACTAAAATGTCATCATTGTTATGTTAAAGTAGATGACAAATTTTAAAATTGTGTGAGGGTATAATGGGTAAAAAAGATGAATTCCTAATGGGTTAGTTCTCCAGGAATTAGAATACTACCCTCCCACCCAAGAATTGAATTCCTCCAAAATCAAGAATTCAATTCCTAATTTTGTGTGGAGCCCACTTACTTTTCAATTCCTTGATGTGAAGTAAATACAAGAATCCTCCGTAAGTGAAATTCAATTCATGATGAGAATTCCAATTCCTGATTAGTAAACACACCAAAAATTGCTGAAATTGAAAATCACATGGACAAAAGTGACCAAATTGAAAAGACAATGACCAAAGTGGTAAAAGTGTCAAACTACAAAGATCAAAAGTGACTTTTGCCATATTTTTCTTGGAGCATTTTTGTCAATTTACCATAATTAAAAACTTTAAAGCAAACAAAATTAAACGTTAACCTAAGTATCCAACGATTTCCCCCACGCATTTCCAACAACAATTCTCTCTCCCTAGTATAGCCCTCCCCCACCCGTTGCCTGCATACATTGTACTCCATATCTCTCTCCACCAAATCCAGAAACATATTTGGCATGGATTGTTGAAGAGCTAAAGGTCAAATTAATTTGAGGGTTTGGATTTTGGTTGAAACATACTCATATCTTCTCTTGGTATTATGATATGGTTGAAACCACTTTGGTATCAATTCCCAAATTCTATAAGTTATAGAACTCGTGTTTTTTTATAGCACACTTCCACATGCGAAGTGATAGTCATGCACTTTTTCCAGCAATAAACCCACACGCGGACCATAGACATCTCCAAGATAGTTTTAGCCTCATCAAGCCAAAATTCAAATATTTTTAGGATGGAGAGAGATATGGACTATGGTGTATGCATAGGGTGGGGGAGGGAGGGAGAAAGTCGTGAGATCATTAGGTTAGATTTTGAGTGCTGCTAAACGAACCCTAAAATTAACTGAGTACACCCTATGATCTAAGTACACCCTAATATTTTAATCAAAATATAAAATTAACTCAGTACGCCCTATTTAACTACCAAAATACCCCTGATACACCTTAATACACTCTATCACACAACATCAAACCCATTCCAATTGTTCTTGCTCCTCCACCGTTTATATTAACTATCCAATAAGGCTGAAATCTCCAGCAATGCCTTTGAATTCGGTGAGAGATAAGGCATAGGAAAGTCATATATAATGTAGTTTATATGTGAGTTTTTTTTTTCAATCATTAAATTACTATGGAAGTTTGAAGACATTATGCTGTCTTCAGCAATCTATGGATTATGAGCCTTTCATATATAGTTTGATGATTGCCATTTCTCCCTACATGTCAAGTTTAGTGTGCAATTGATGATTCTCCACTCAAAAGGTTGTGTTTTTAAATTGCATATAAGAGAAATTGTGGCCATTTTTGTTTCTGTTTTTTGGAAGCCATTCTTAAGAAACTCTTGAGTTTCTTGAACCAGTGATGATGCTTATCATGAAATGAACACCATGAGCTCAAGTTCAATATCTTGAGTTTCTTGAACCAGTGATGATGCTTATCATGAAATGAACACCATGAGCTCAAGTTCAATCCTGTACGGAAAACCATTCCTAAAGAAATTTCAAGCACAATATTGCTTGTAACCAAATAATAGCCAACCAAATCATCAGTAATTACAAAAAAATATTAATAATAATCAAGGAGAATTTATTTGAATTCTCTTGTTTGGAATGTTATTTCTCAACTTATTCATACCATTGTTAAAGAAACACAACTAAATTGGCCAATCTGAAAGGAAATTTAGGGCTGCTGATGCCGTTGAACTATCACTCATTTGCCAAATATTCGTTGAGAAATCGTGAAGGTATGAAGATCTGTCGAGTCGAAGGAACAAGTAGATTCCTCTTTTGTAGTTCAGAGCTTGTGTGCCAAATTTTTTCAATTGCCATGGCTAAGGCAAAAACAACATCATAAGCCCATGGTCCAAAATAATCCAATTCAGCACCAGTGATGTTTGGATAGTCCTTGTGGAATTGTTGTTTCCATCGTGGGATGAACCCTTCAAGCTCCACTGTTCAGGGGACATGAAAACTCCTAAAACTCCTTACATGGAATTGTTATTGAAGACAGAATGATGCATAAATAAACTACTTGTCACACCACTAGTGCTGATCCAAACATATCAATCCTCTTCGCGGTTAACTTTTGCTTTGCTTCACTTAGTGAGTGAATATTGAAATGGACACCAAACAATATGAAAATTTCTCTATGTTTGATTAGGGGTGAATATGGTGAGTATGACGCACCTATTAAAATTATATTTGTTTCACAATTCAATATATCTTTTTTGGTCATTTTATATTAGGGTAAATTAGTAATTCAATAAATAGTTTGGTAGTAGGGTGTACTCAGTTAATTTTAGGGTTCATTTAGCAGCACTCTAGATTTTATATATATATATAATTTTTAATTTTTAATAAGATGGAAATACCTTTAAAAGAATATCACATGTGCATACCTTGATTTAACGGAAACTTTAACGGAGTTTGATCTTACCCCCTTAAATTATTTCGTTTGCCGATTTAGCACTTGAACTAATTAACAATAGCCAATGTTGCACCTGCCGTTAGTTTTTTGAGGATTCATCCACATTGCTGTCTAAACGGACATGTGAGGGGTATGTGCTCCGAATTTTGAGGACATTTTTGTCATTCTAAGTAGTTGGGCTTGTTTCCCTCTAATTTCCAAACTTGGCTTTTCATTCCCGCCTAAATCCATGAATTGCCTATATTAACTCCTACCCAAAGTTAGCAAATTTGCAATTTCATCAACAAACAAGCATTTGTTACAGTTGAGAAGAAGTTGAAGATGTCGAGTAAAGTAAAAGTCCTGCACTTACTAGGAGGAACTTCTCCCTTAGCCCCAAAATATCGAAACCTAACTCCTTTTGGGGAAAAAAAGCTAGATAAGGACGTCCCCACCTAGATGGACTGTAATGCCCTCAACAAATGAATCACATGGCCCCCACATCACTATTTAGAAGGAAATATGGATAAAATCTCCAGAAATCTAATGGCAGGTCCCACGTTAGCTATTTTAAACGAGTATAAGGACTAAATTGATAGACGAAATAATTCAATGGGGTAAGTTCGAATTGCCTAATAGTTCAAGTGGCAAAACGGCAAAAAATCCTTATAGCAATTCAAGGACATATCCTAATTTCGATCAATTTCTTTCATTCTGTAACTATGCGCCCCTCACTTGAGGGGTATTTATGTCCTTTAGTGCCCTCTTACCCGAAAGGCAAAACGTCACTTTTGGTCCCTATATTTTATTCGTATTTTCACTTTCGTCCCTATAGTTTTCAAATTTGTTTTGCCATTGTAGTTTCATAATTATAGCAATTCAATGACAAATCACAATTTTCGTCAATTTCTTTCACACCGCTACAACTATGAAACTACAATGACAAAATTGAAACTACATGGAAGAAAGTGGAAAAACCAGTAAAATACAGGACCAAAAGTCACTTTTTGCCAAAGTTTTAAGTTTGATTTTAAGTTGATGTACAGGTGTCATCATTTTCAATTGGGGACATAGAGGATAAAGAGAAAATGGGCACATCGGATCTGAATCGTACTTAAAGCCATAAACCCTAATCCTTTTGGTCGAAGCTGAGAGTTTGGCCTCCGCTCCTCTCGAACTCTCAACTCTTCATCCCGTCTCTCTGTTGTAAGGTAAGACGTCTTCAAACTCCCTCTTTCTCTCTCTATCCAATCTCTACCAACGTATTGTCAGTATGTTTCTGAGTATCGCTGTCCAAGTCTTCGTCCTCTAGGGTTTTGTGTTTGGTTTCAGTTTGTTCGAATTTCTTTTTCTATTTTTTTGTGAAAATTATACCATTTCTTATCAAGTTATAATTCGTTACGAACCAAAGTTTCAATTTTCGTTGGAAATTCTCTTTTTATGAGCAGCTAAAAATGCCTTTTCCCCCCTCTGTTTTCATTAGTATACTTAATCCAGTTTGCATCTTTATATACGCTTGTGTCGCAAATTATGATGCATTGGGGACCATATTTTCTTTTGTTGTTAGATTTGTCATAGTGAAAGGAAAGTAAAATGTTTTACTGCTTGGTTGGTTGTTTTCTGAGTTCTGTCAAATGCGAATTAAACCACATGCTCCACCGCTTGTGCAGGCCCCCGTCAATTCCTTTGATTTTTTTTATTTTTAAACGTTTAACTTTGTTATCTGGTGGTTTGACATCGATTACTTTTTCATGATGAATGTTATGATTATGGTGATGAAATTAGTGATTAATTATTTCAGTAGAATAGGTCCACTACATGTATTTAGTTGTTTCTGCTTATAGAATCCATGTTAATGGTGATTCTATATGCCCCCCTGCTGGTATGTATTGATACATGCTGTTATATGTATTTGTCTGGTGTCTGATGTGGTGTTGGTGTGGTTATTGTCATTTTTGGGTTGAGAAATTGACTCTTGTGCTTTAAAAAAATTATCATAGATATAAATCAGATGCTTTAAATCAAGTGATTTTCTGTGAAGATCAGTTTTTGAAAAGGTTTCTACTTTCAGTGTATGGTAATCAACCTTGGTGTTAACTTGTTTTTTTTTTTTTTGGAAACAGCCCAATAAGTAAACATGGTGCAATATAACTTCAAGAAGATGACTGTTGTACCAAGTGGGAAGGACTTCATTGACATTATCTTGTCTTGCACCCAGAGGCAGACCCCAACTGTAGTCCACAAGGGTTATGCCATTTCCCGCCTCCGTCAGTTCTATATGCGTAAAGTAAAATATACCCAACAGAATTTTCATGAGAAGCTCTCCACAATCATTGATGAGTTTCCTAGGCTTGATGACATCCACCCTTTCTATGGCGACCTTCTTCATGTTCTCTACAACAAAGACCATTACAAGCTTGCACTTGGCCAGATCAATACTGCAAGGAACCTTATTGGTAAGATTTCCAAAGATTATGTGAAATTGTTAAAGTATGGTGATTCACTTTACCGATGCAAATGTCTCAAGGTCGCTGCTCTTGGCCGCATGTGCACGGTTATAAAGAGGATTGGTCCTAGTTTAGCTTACCTAGAACAAATTAGGCAACACATGGCAAGGCTACCTTCAATTGACCCTAATACCAGGACAATATTGATTTGTGGCTATCCGAATGTTGGAAAGAGCTCATTCATTAACAAAATCACTAGGGCTGATGTGGATGTCCAGCCTTATGCTTTTACCACCAAGTCACTCTTTGTGGGACATACAGATTATAAATACTTGAGGTACCAGGTAATTGATACACCAGGGATTTTGGACCGCCCATTTGAAGACCGTAACATTATTGAGATGTGCAGCATAACAGCTTTGGCTCACTTGAGAGCTGCGGTCTTGTTTTTCTTGGACATTTCGGGGTCTTGTGGGTACAGCATTGCCCAACAGGCAGCTCTTTTTCACAGTATTAAGTCTCTGTTTATGAACAAACCATTGATTATAGTCTGCAACAAGACTGATTTGCAGCCACTGGAGGGTATATCTGAGGAAGACAAGAAGTTGGTCACGGAGATGAAAGCTGAAGCTATGAAGACAGTGATTGGTCAAGGAGGTGAGGCTACTAATGATGAGGGGGTACTCTTGACCATGAGCACTCTGACCGAGGAGGGGGTTATTGCTGTAAAGAATGCAGCTTGTGAGAGGTTGTTGAATCAGAGAGTGGAATTGAAGATGAAATCCAAAAAGATAAATGACTGCTTAAATCGTTTTCATGTTGCAATGCCAAAGCCACGTGACAATAAGGAAAGACCCCCATGTATACCTCAGGCAGTTTTAGAAGCTAAGGCTAAGCAAGCAGCAGAGAAGGAGAAGAGAAATACAGAAAGGGATTTGGAGAATGAGAATGGCGGTGCAGGTGTATACTCTGCCAGTTTGAAGAAGAATTATATCTTAGCTAATGATGAATGGAAAGAGGATGTCATGCCAGAAATTCTTGATGGGCACAATATATACGACTTTGTTGATCCTGATATTTTGCATAGGCTTGAGGAATTGGAACGAGAAGAAGGACACCGGCAAGCAGAGGAGGGTGATGATGATTTTGAGATGGATGGATTGGAATTGACTCCAGAAGAGCAAAAGACATTGGCTGAGATAAGGAAAAAGAAAAGCTTGCTCATTCAACAACATAGAATCAAGAAAAGTACAGCAGAGAGTCGACCAACTGTACCAAGGAAATTTGACAAGGACAGGAAGTTCACGACAAAGAGAATGGGGAGGCAACTATCAAAGTTGGGTCTTGATCCTACTAAGGCAATTAACCGAGCTCGAAGCAGATCTGTCTCAACTAGGGGCCGGAAGAGGGAGAGATCACTTGACAGGGATGATACTGATGGTGGTGATGCTATGGATGTAGATACACCCAACAAGAAGCAACGCATGTTATCTAGATCCCATTCGAGGTCAAGATCAAGGCCTCCAATTGAAGTTGTCCCTGGAGAGGGATTCAAGGACTCTGCTCAAAAGGCTAAGGCACTACAAAAGGCCAATAAATCTAATAAGATGAGAAACAAGAATGCTCGTCGTGGAGAGGCAGATAGGGTCATTCCCACTTTAAAACCAAAGCACTTGTTCTCTGGAAAACGATCAATTGGAAAAACTCAAAGGCGTTAAAATATTTGAGGTACTAACACATTGCATCACTTTCAGTTCAGCTTGTCTTTGTTTTGAGTACTCATTGGAAACAATTATATATGTTGATTTTCCTTGTTCTCAGACCAGATTTAGGGATGCGTATGCTTTATGCATATCACATTGTTTTTGGGACCATTTGCATTCTATTTTTGTGTCTTACATGCATTCCTCATCAACTTGCGCACCCATGTATCGGATGCAGATGTAGCTACCAGATGGAAATTTGTGGTCCATTAGGAAATGCTAGAGTCATATTTATCATTAAAATTAATTTCCTGTTCTGGGGTGTTGATTTTACTTAACTATTGAAGGTATTAAGACTGAAGAAGTATATTTGTCATTTGCTCAATGTTTTTTCATGTTTGTGCTAGTATACAATATACTTTTTCCTCATCAAACATATACTTTTTCCTCATCAAACATATACTTTTTCTTCTTGCAGGGAGGTAGGTTTGGGATTTGCTGTATTATGCACCGTGGAGTGCACTTGCTGCTGAAAAAGAACTTAGTTCTTTGATATCTGGTTCGGCAGGAGATTGCAGCACTCGAGATCATGCAACCAGAGTCTCACAGTTTCCTTATTTTTCAGTTGTGTTTTTGTTTAGGAAATTTTGGATCCGAGGCATGCCTCAGTTACAGTATTTTGATTGGATTTGGATTTACAGACAAATAGTTGTCTTTAAACCCCTTGCTTTTGTAATTTTGTCGTTTGACCATTGTGAAACTTGGCCCAAGTTAAATTACTATTTGTTTGTTTTATTCATGTTCAAGTACAGTTTAAGATACTGTAACTTGTAATGAAGTGCTGGATGGGATACTGCAACTTCCTGCAACATATGAGTGATGAAGCATTTTTATCAAACATGGGTGTTTTAACAAATTCTGAGCTATTTTTAAGATCCAGTTATGTTGGCTTTCTAATACTCGGGTTTTTTGTTTAATTTATAGTTTATATAATCTCTTATCGTTCACTTGCAAACTAGAGGACTTCCTCATGTTGCAACTGCTGTTTTGTGATCAACGGCATAAGTACAGAGGTTGCCTTCATTCCCTCGAAGGTAATGCTTTTATGCAGAGAAATGTTTCTCTCTTTCTTTCTTTCTGCGGTGGAAATAAAATGAAGTTGAAAAGTTATTTCATAGAAGAGGTTGCTTTGTTGGCCCATTTCGATGCTCAATAGTCCTTCTCTGGCCTAACGCATGTAATTTTAGATTGTGAATCAGTACAGTTACAAGCGAATGCTCCAAGTAAAAGAAGAAAAATAAAAAAAATGCCAATGTGTTTCAATATTTTCTGTGTCCAATTAGGGCTAACAACAGAGAGAAACAGCTACTTTACAGGGTATGGAAATAATGTATTGAGATCACCCTATGGAGAGATGGATGGATTAAACCTCTATCCGACTACATCCGGGCAGTTTCTTCAACCCCATCTGTCTCATTTCGTCACGAACCTTATTAGCATCATCCCATCTATCGTGATTAGCGTACGTGTTCGACAGTAGAGCATAAGTTCCAGTGCTTACTCCTCGACTCTTGAGGAGACCATCCCTGATCCTCTCAAACATCTTCTCATTCCCATGAATCTTACAAGCATTTAGCAGCGTTCCCCAAACAGAGCCGTCTGCTTTCGTTGGCATTTCTTTAATGAAACCCTCTGCTTCCTCCAACAACCCTGCTCGGCCATACATATCAACCAGACAGGCGTAATGCTGTGTTTTAGGGACAATCCCGTAAACATCTTTCATAGCATTAAAGAATATCAACCCTTGATCAACTAGGCCTGCATGACTGCATGCTGATAACAAGCCAAGGAAGGTCACATCATCAGGAGGAACCCCGTGGACTAGCATTAGTGAAAAGAGCTGCAACGCGTGCATACCATGGCCATTCATGGCCATGCCGCTTATGATGGTACTCCAGGAAATGATATCCTTGCAATCCAGGCCTTTAAAAACCGAAATCGCCGTACCCACATTGCCACACTTGACATACATGTTGATTAAGGCATTTCCCACATTGCCATTCACCATGAGATCTGGCCGCGTACTTACATAGGTATGCACCCACTGGCCTAAACTCAATGCCCCAATCGAAGAACACGCTGACGATACGTTAACAATGGTGGCCTCATTAGGCTCAGCTTCCCCTCCTTGCACCATTTGTTGGAAAAGCCTCACTGCCTCTTCACAAAAGCCTCTTTGTGCATAACCACCCACCATGCTAGTCCAAGAATACACATCTCTCTTAGGCATATTTACAAACAGGTACCTAGCACTCTCCAGAGACCCACATCTCAAATAGAAATCCAACACTGCATTGTCCAAAATAATATTCCTTGCATGTAAATTCCTCAGACAATACCCATGAACAGCTTTACCAAACTTGAAAGCTCCTAAACTAGAACAAGCAGACATAACAATGACAAGAGTAGCATAATTAGGCTCCACATCCATGGACATAAACTTACGAATTGCTTCCTCTACAAAGCCACACTTAGCAAGACCTGAAATCATCGAAGTCCAGGAAACAACATCCGGGAGTGGTATCGAATCGAAAACCCTGGTAGCGGAGACAATGTCAGATTGGATTAGGTAGAAATGAAGCAGTGAGTTTTGGATGAAAGTATCGGAAAAGTGACCGGATTTGAGGACGTGGGCATGGATTTCTTGGGCTTTATTGCGTGCATGTAGCAAGGAACAAGCCTTGAGAGCATAAGTGAAGGTGTAGTGGTTATGGGAAGTTGGGTGGTGGAGCATTTGGTTGTAGAGGAAGAAGGCATTTTGTGGGGTGGGGGAGTTTGTTAGGTTTCCCAGTAAAGGGTTTAAGAGTTGGGGTTTTGGGTTTTTGATGAGTAGGGCATGGATTTGGTTTAGTTGTTGTCTCATTGTACGATGAAGACATGGTCATGAATCGGCTGAGCTAATTGACCGGAAAAGCATGCGCCTAGCAGCCAACAAAGCCCGAGGAAGAAGATGGCTTGCCTCACTCATCGCATCCGACCCAAATTAATTAATTAATTATTTATTTATTTTTATACCCTACGTCTGGCCAAAAAGTGTTTATTACAATTTTGGGTTTTCGACCGAAATGATCCCCCAACTATTGCTCTAGTATCATTTTGGTTTACCAACTAAAATTTTGATTTCAATAGTCCTTCAACTCTTCATTTGGTATCAATATGGTCCCACCGTCAAAGTCTGTGAATTATTCCGTGAAATCGAGGGAAAATACCGTATTTTTAAGCCAGTACCCTATTCTAAAACGACCAAGCCTCATGTTGAACTTGAAACACATTCCCTCTAATTTCTGTTAGGAGCTCCCCCAAATTAGAACCCTAGTTATGCATGTCAGAGATTTCAACGCTCTCGTGAGTACTGCGCCTATGAGACAAAGATAATTTGTTGGACTTCATGGATAGATTTGAACCCGGGAAGAAGGTTCGATGCTTGTGATAAAAATTGGGTAAGTTATTATTTGGGTTGCAAAAGTTATTCTTTTCCATTTGCAATTTCTTGGTGAGGTCTGAAATTGGTTAAGATTTGATTTGCATAATAGCAGAAGGGGTATGCATTTTTTTTGAGTGGGTGGATAATGAACTTGTCCGAGAAGAAAATAGGTGGTCCCTGGTTTGCTTAGAAGACTTAGACCAATGGAAGAGGAAGGTGCAGCAAAGGAGGAACAATTGAGATCCGTGGAAGCAGAAAAGAAAGAACTGCAAGAGAAATTGAAAGAAATGGTTCACGAAAAAAAGGTTTTGGAACGGGGTCATGGGCAAAGACAATTGATAATGTGGATTTCTTTGATTTTTTTTTCTTAGGGTTTGTGTTTGGGCCTGAATTTTGAGCACCAAGCCCAACAGGCCAATGTATAAATAGGACATGGGCTCTATTTACCAAAAATGGAAAATGGCCCATGTTATTCAAAGTAATAGAGTTAACCAAAATTACAAATAAAGAATACAATTACCACTAATGGTGATTAAAGTTACAAATTTTGGTTAATTAAGATTGCCCAGTTCGATTAAAAAATCAAAAATTACTTGGGCCTGAATTTCTACTCATCAACCCGATAAGTGGCTATTTGGACCATACCTGCCAAAATTGGAGCCCAAAGACTACTTCAGAAATATCAGGAATAAAATAAACAAAGGCTGCATTGGTTCCCAAAACTCAGATAATTGAAACTTGAAGTCTGATCTTCAGGACTGCAAGGAAGAAGAAGAAGCTATCTCACATATATTTTTGAACAGACTAAAGCTTCCTCTACAAACAAAAGGTCTCATTAGCCGAAAGGTTTTTCAGAACACAAGTTACCAAAATTGACTAGAGAACATTTTAGAAGGAATTCTCAGCAAAGAACAGGCTGAACTTCTCTACAAACACCCATGTGGCTTCAACAGTGAGATATTCCATAACACAAGTTACAAGAAGTAGAACAGAAGATATTCACCACAGTATGATATTTTCTACTTCTTATTTTAATTCTTCTCTCCAATAGTTTCCATCTTGTTTAGTATCCTAACAAAATCTTTTGTTGTTTGTGGTGTTGGTTGGGAGAATCATTCATTTGTTCGTCAATCTTGAAGAACCATAGAGGCCACCTTTTCTAGATAGTGTAGCAATTACAAGATTTTTTTGTGTGAAACAGTTACCAGTTGGTTGTGACGTTGTAGTTGGTGTTCTTTTCATTTATCCCGATCGTCGTTGTTGGTCTTGCTCATTCCTAGGCTGGGCTTTGTTGGGTCGATTTGTGCAACATTGTCCATTGGCCCAAGTTGTGCCTGTTGGTTGTTGTTGATGAGCAAACTTTATAGTGGTACTCTTTTTTCTTGACTGAATTTTCCTCCATTTGGTGGTTTTTTTTAAGGAACTAGGACACTATTGCTCCATCATTGGACTCCACTGTTGTATGTTTTGGACAGTAGTCTTATGTTTTCTTTTTCTTTGTTTCCTCGTGATTGGTTCATGTCGCGAATCTTTTTAAGATTAGAGTTTTGTTCCTGACTTTCACGTTGGATTTCGGATGTTTTTATTCTCTCCACTATATACTCCTATGGTATTCTAATAAAACATCTTTTCCACACAAAAATAATAAATTGAAACGCATGTTTGGTTTTTTCTTGCCTTTTAAATTTGGCCAGTCGAATTTTTGTCAATATTCAACATTTATTAAATTTGATCATTTCATCAAACTTCTGTCAATATAGCCATCAATTTGAGGGGTACAAATGTCCATTCATGTAACCTATTACAATTCCCCGCAAGTGAAGCCCTAATTCCCCTCTGTAGGAGTATTTTTACATGAATTGACAATTTTACACTTCAAATTGGCATCATATCGACGGGGTACAAAATTGTCATGTATGACACAATTGGAGGATGCTAACAATTAAAAACCAAATTGTAGGACCTAAAACTCGGCTACAAATTGAGGGCCCACTGCAATGTCATGAAAAAAGAGGTATTCTTGGCGTTGAGGAAAAAAAACGGGAGGGGGCAGATTTGCACTCTAAGAAACGCAAAAGATTGGTTGTCTACGGCAAATAAACAACTAAAACATTCCATGACACAAACAGTTATCTTTGTTCCCTCCCCCCCGCCCCCTCCTCCCCTCTATTCTCTTCTCCAATCTCCTCTTTTCCTCTCTCTCCTGTGAGAGTTTATTTTCCTTTATCTGGATGGCGGTGTTGTGGTTTATTCCCATATCTAGGGTTTTTTTTTCCTTTCAGTTATGACTTTTGTATTTGGGCCTTCACTTTGTGTGTTCTGTGTTTTCATGTTTTGGGCCTTTGTTTTTTGTTTTGTTGGGGGGTGGCAAATTTCGACACTACCCGATTCATGACTTGAAACCTGCACCGAAAATTAGTAAGTCAATCCCCACGATTAAATTTTCAGGCCAACTCGCCATGACCCGTTTAATAAATGGGTGGGTTTCGGGTCAACCCGCTAAAATACATATGTAACCCGTTTAACAAAATGGGTCATGGCGGGTCAACCCTTCAACCGCTAAAATACCTATGTAACCCGCCAACTTGCAAAAATACTCATGTAACCCTCCAACTTGCTAACCCATTTCTTTGTTTATTCTTCATTTTTCTAATTTTTTAAATTTCTTTTAGTTGCTACCACTTCGGGTGTCAACCCGATACACGACTAGAAACCCGCACGGGAAATTAGCGAGTCAACTCGGCATGACACATTTATTAAATGGATCGGATTTGGGTTGACCATTCTTGACACATATATGCTCTTGACATGACACGACCCATTGCCAGCCCTTATCTTTGACTTATGGCTTTCACCCTATTGTAATGCATTTCAATTTATTTTTGAGAACCTTTCCTATTGTGAGGGGTGATAATATACTGAACGCACTCACACTATACTACACCGATACTAGGATTCAAACTCATGACCTTGTCTAAGGGAGCAATTACTCCAAACCACTACATTAGTGGGTTCTTTGCTGCTTTTCAATTTATTTGAATAGAATTACATTGAAAAAAAAAAGACAAGGCCCCTATGATGGCGTCCTTAGACATGATTTGGGGGTCCATGGCATAAAGGCATGATATTCCCTTAATTAGTGGGTTTGCCATGTGGGGTAGGTGTGAGAGCAATATATAGTATTATCAACAACGTATGTATGTAGAAATCTTTGAAGCTCACTGTAAGCAGCTGCTCGTGGGTTTACATTTTCAAAACAACTTTCATGTAAAAAGGTATAAGGAACATCTTTAGAATATGAGTTACTATAAATGATATATAGGTATCTTCGTATGACAGAATGATTGATGTTCTTTCTCCTTCAGATATTATAATGGAAAATATCTTTGGTAATCGTTATGATATTTATGGTTTTTTGTTTTAATTTCTTTCTGTTAAACTAAAGAGATTAAAATTTTATAAGAGAGAAGATATATTATATTTGAAGAAAGTAGGGAGATATGAGATGTGTAGAAAAAGGAAGGAGAACATATAAAATACGCACGTTCTCGTTTTTCGTTTTTAGTCGAAAGATAGAGAAAAAATGCATGGGATAAAAGAGAGAAGAAAGACAGGGGGTGTCGTGGAATGGATGATGGACAAAATGTGATGGAATGATGCATAAAATGAAAGTCAGGGAAGGCCAAAACATATCCATGGCGATGACAAACAGGTAAGGAGACATTGGATCCCCTCGCCTAAGTCCTCTTTTGCTTCCAAATAAACCAGATGGAGAACATATGAGAGGAGACAGAATATTTAATCCATAATCATAGAAACATGGAAATGTATATATTGCCATTAGATATTGAAGAACAGAATTCCAATTCAAGTAGTCATAAGCTTTCATAATATCAATAAGGACTTTGATGGCACATATAGGAACCTCAACCACTCCTTATAATCATTCTTGAACAAGCAAGATGTTGTCACCAATTTTCCTAGCTAGCACTAGCAAAATTAATGATAAGGGCTGATTATAATCTTGAATCTATTAGCGATCAGCTTGGGAATCACCATTCATAAAAATTATTGCAGCAAGAGATAGGGCGGAAGTCCCCCATGTAGTTAAGTTATATCTATATATACCTATTGGGTTTTCTTCTGCCTTTGAAGCGGAATCTATATATAGGACTTAAACATGGACTGGTACAAGCTATAAATGATTTGGCTTTGAAAATCTTATTACTGAATGTGATTCTCAAGTTATTGTTATTAGGTTAATACATGATCTGGGAAGGGCGGAACTAGGAATTTTTCAATGGGTGGGCTAGCGAAAGGGTTTTGGGTAAAATCTTTTTTTTTTTTTTTTTTTGTACTTACAGTTTCTATAGTCTTTCTAGAAATAAAAGTATACATTAAACCATATAAACCACACTAGTTCATAACTCCATTGACTAATTTCTAATCAATTTTAACATAAAACAAATACATCTTAATGCAAATAAAAAATAGATATTGTCAAAATGAAAATATGTTCAACAACAAAATTGAAAGTGTACTTTGATATGTATTTTTATTGCTGTCAACCAATTAAATTCTTAGAGAATTGGACGTTTTTGGACTTTAATAGATTAATACATACTCGGCTATATTTAAAACAAATCAAATATAGAAGTTTGATATTTTTTTTTTTGTTTCCACCCAAAAACATCCCTGGACTGCAGCCCACCTTAGCCTTTAACTTGATTCCGCCGTTGGGATAGATCGATCCTCATTGGTGTTTTTTTACGTTATTACAAAATTATGTTAATACATGATAGGAAAGATCCTTCTTGGCGTATTTTTACCTTATAATACAAGATATATTGTATAGTCTGATGACTAGAATATCCTTTGTTCGACACGTGGAAGCAAATATAGTTGCAAATGAGCGATCGAAAAAATATGTGTATTTGACTATCGAAATGTGCGACCTACACACTTGGAGTCCTAAGGGGTATGTGGCTATCTCTTTGTAGTTTTTCTGTTGTTATATTAGTTTTTGTCTTAAAAATTAAAAAAGTTGTTAAGGAGAATACAAGACATAATTTGAGGTTTTTGTCGTCATTGTTTCAGTTTAAGTTATTAGGGCATCTCTACGTAGAGCTTCACTTTGTGTTCAGACTGGCTACTGTTGGAACATCCAAGGTTTCAGAACACAAAAATGAGGGTTTCGCCTTAGCAGGAGGTTGCTGCATGCGATCGAAAATGTAGATCTCATATAGAACCTATATGGCTCACCTAACTTGCTTGCTGCCACTTGTATATAATCATACTCAAAACTTAGATTTGCATAATATCAAGAGGCCCAACCATCTTCATCACCCAAATTTTACTGCATGCCTTTCCCTCGTATACCTAACTTCTTGATGTGACCGCAGTGACGTTTTCACTTCACCCAAAAATTTGCAGATGTCTTTTCCTTGCCTAAGAGAAAAAGAATTTATATGTGCCAATAAGTCGATGAAAAACCACTTGTAGAGTATCATTCTCGACTTTAACTGATACCAAGTGGCTTGAATGATATGGGAGTTAAGAAAATATCTTATATATATAGCTTCAACCGAGGGATCTCTCAAATAAGCTTATTTGAGAGACACTATTGTAGGGCTCATTCCGCATTTTATGTCACTAACCGAACCTTCTATTTTATAGATATTCATTCAAAGATCATCTCTGCAAAAAAATCACTTAAATCTGAAATCAATTGGTCAATCAATTAGATGATTGACAAACCTAGGATTTCAAAATGGGATGAACTAGATTTATCTTAAGGGTGAAGCTTATATTTTGAACTGGACTAAACCTTAAACATGTTACCTATATACTAATAATAAGATGCCTTAAGGAAAACAAAGGAAAAAAAAATCTCACCTGAGCTATAGCCCAAGTTGCCCTTGCTTTGGTACCATCACCGTGTTCATCTATTTTGTTGGTCCCAATTAGATGTCTTAATGATTTTCAATTTGCATGATTTTTTGCAAGGATGATCTATAAATGAAGACTTGAAAAATAGACGGTTTGGTTATTGAAAAAAAATTCGTAAGGGACCCTAAAGGGTGTCCCCCAAATAAAATTGAAAAAAATTAAGGCATCTAATTGGGACCAACAAAATAGACGAACACGATGCTTCAAAAAAATACTATAATAACAACCATATAATTGAGTGGTCAAATGGTTTCGGATTCAAGTGATTTTTTTTGCATAGATGATCTTTGAGGTAATATCCAAAAACTAGACGTTTGAATAATTGAAATACAATACTTTGTGAGCTCTTCAAAGGTGTCCCACACATAAGTTTATTTGAGGGATCCCTCAACGGAAGCTCTCTGAATATATATATATATACAGTTATTCTCTTATCCGGATGTCCGCACGTTATTAATGTACAGATGTCATTGTAAAGAGACATGAAAGCAGGGAGGGTAGTACCAAGTAACATTACAAAGGCATAGAATCCCCATGCTGGCTATAGTTTTAAGACTAACAGACTCTAACTTAATTCATTTGGTATGAAAATAAAGAAGTAAAAACTCGTTATTGTGTGACTCTATATAACACGGTCATGCTGCCAATTTACTCATATTATGACACATGCTTTATTTGTAATTATTATCGTACAATATAAATCCGTCATTAAACTATATTATAAAATGTGAATTAATAACACTACGTAACATTGTTTCGGACCTAGAGAATTTTCATTGTGTAAAGGGTATTGGGCTCGTCATATGATCAAACCGTTTCAAAAAAGTGAGCTCTGTGTTCATTGTTCCTAGTCATTAATATGAGATATTCGACCCTGTCAAGTCTTCCAAAACGCATCTTATTATACAATTCGTGAGTCCATAAAAGAAAATTAATGGTTTTGTTGCAATATAAAAGTGGAATTTGAGGTATTACTAACCAACTTTATTTTGATTTGACGACATTATCTTGCTGTTGGGAAGAACATATTGAGAAGAAACAAAGTAAAGCAGAGTGATTATCTGCTATAATGGTCAACCTCTGAGGGGATGCATCTCCAATTTTTAACATATAATACTCCTATTGCAATCATGCATACATATGCTAGATGGTACTTGCTGGAAGAAAAGATTCTCAGAGACACATAAAAGATAAAGGCCCTCGAAAAAAGGGCTAAATCAATTCTTATGTCTCCATCCATGCCCCTTCCATTTAGGCTAAGTCTTCCACTAGTGTAATGTCAATGTGCCAAAAACAGATAGTAATTAGCATTGACAGAACCCTCTATTCTTTTCATATTGAAAGGAGTGTTCTTTGTGTCCTTTGTTCAGTAGGGGACATGCGGATCGATATCATGGGATGTTGTATTATTTCGTTTGACTTTTAGTGGCACGGATATTAGAATTATTTGAGCCTTGTTTAGAAGTTCAGATGGTCTAACTACATGTGCTCCCATGTTACTCAATATAAATTAAACACGTAACCGTGATGCGTCATATGTGACGAGGCGTATTGAGAGTTTATCTCACATTGATTGTAGATCTTAGATCTCTTCTCCTATTACCAATTGAGTTTGAGTTCAATACTCTCTAAATCTAAATTTTTTCGAATATAAATAATTTTGGATTCATTATAAATCTGGGTGTTAAGCTGAATTTTAGTCAAAATTGTACATTATATCGAAATAGATACGAAATTGTAGGTCCTATGATTGGGTATATTATTATGAATATGTATCTACTATACTTTAATATACCTACAAATATAAAATGTATGCGCACGTAGTTTCTACAAATTTTTAGTTAATAAATTCAAACTAATAATCTAATGATGAACATCGGAGTCCAATATAATATAATCTAAACATCCAAATTTAATGAAAATAATATTTTTATAAAAGAATTACAATATAATTTTCTATTATAATAGTCCTCCTTGAGGTTGAAGATAGGCTGATCGAAATCAATGATTGATGCCACAGTCCTTTTCTTGGTCAAAAATCGGAAGACATTCTGAGTTGGGCCAGTCTCATCCATAGAATAAAATATTCATAATATCCCGATATTTCCATCGAAATTTCCGTATTTTTGGGCAACCGATATTTCTGATACCATCGATATTTTAGATTTCCATTGATTAAAATATCTATAATATTGACGACATGAACCGAAATATCGATAATATCCCGATATTTCCATCGAAATTTCCGTATTTTTGGACTACTGATATTTCCGATACCATCGATATTTTATTCCTTGGTCTCATCAACCTAAAGCCATATTTGCTTATTGTGGTGGTAATCAAAGTCGGCAGGGGCTAAGCTTTTGCAACAAAACAGTAAAGACAAAGCATTGAAAAAGTCGGAGCCTTTGGAGTATTTCCAAGGTTTCTCCTTTGGGTTCTGACAAAAAAAAAAGAAAAGGGTTTCTCCTTTGGGGCAAAGGTTAAAGAAAACAAATCATATTAGGATTTATAAATGTAGGGTTAAATTGTTAGTAAGACGCCTAAGAAATGTGAAGGAAGGTAAACATAGGATTCGAGAACTATAAAATTCTGCCAACAAGCTTAAGGATGACGAACATGGCAAGGCGGGGTTGGCTTTTGTGCTTCTTGTCTTCGACCTCATTGGCCCTTCTGTTAATGGCACTTTTGGCCAATCAGAGACAGAGAAGACAACCCCCTATATGAAGTTTGCTTTCGACCAAATAAAAAGTATTGGCACTTTGAGTGCCCAATATGCTAAAAAGCACTCCTTTAATATATTGCGCACCAAAAGTGACAATTCAAACTTCTTTTACAGACATCAATACCCACACCCATAGATATTTTTTTAGTAGTGCGGGAATGGCCCTAATAACAAGTATTATTATCATAATTACGTAATACAGTTGCTATTTCCACCCACCTGTCTTATTTTCCCGCTCATCTTATCTTCAAAATTTTAAAGATAAATTAGTTTCCAGCATGAATTAATACCAACACTTCCAATTTTCAACAAACTAACAATTTGAAGAGCTGGGTTGTCTTGGGGAAGGCTAGCTTTGGCTTTCTCCACATTTCAAACTCCAGCTTTAACTGCAAACCCCTTAGCCATTAGTTGCTCAACAATTCTTTTACCAGTATTTCCAGTAGCACCAGCTGAAAAGAGAAATGACTTGTCTCCGGACACTGTTGGATGCTATATTCTTCTTTCTAACATGTATGCTGCAGTTGATAAGTGGGAGACAGTTTCACATGTAAGAGAAATGATGAGAAAGTGAGGAGTCAAAAAGGACCCAGGATGCAGTTCCATAAAGCACAAAGGTGTGCTTCATGAGTCTATTGTGGGTGATACATTTTAAGTTGACTGAGATGAGAGAGATTGAAATCCCTAGGACATGTTCCTGACACAAGTCGAGTTATGTTGTGTCTTGAAGAGGAAAAAAAGAAGGAAACTGAATTGGAAATCCAGATTCTTCGTTCTGACAATGGCGGAGAATTTCTTAATTATGATCTCAACAAATTTTTACAGGATAATGGCATCATACATCAATGCTGGTGTACATATACTCCCCAAAAAAATGGGGTGGCTGAGCGAAAGAACTGACATTTATTGGAAGTCGTTCGTGCCTCTTTATTTGGTGCCAACATGCCTCGATCTTTTTGGGGGTGAAGTTGTCCTCTCTGCAACTTACCCTATCAATAGGATTCCCTCAAGTACCTTGAATTTCCATACTCCTCTTCAAACACTTCACTACCATATTTAAATACCTCCCACACCAAACCTTGAACCATGGATTTTCGGGTGTGTTGTATTCGTACATTTTACATGATCACCAATTAAACAAATTGGATCCCCGAGCAGAAAAGTGTGTTTTCATTGGCTATGCCCCGTATCGGAAACGCTATCGATATTCTCCTAATTAATTCATGTATCTATTTCCTTGTAAAACACTACTTGCAATCTCTTATATATACCTCATTATGGAGAAGAATACAATTAACCTGAATCATTCAAATCATATTCATATTTTAGCAGTATATGTCTAGTTTTTCTAGGCTTGTGGCCTTTTTATCAAAATTTCTTAGGCCATGTGTGGCTATGAGTAGAGCTAAACATTGTGCGCTTGTTGTTGCTGGTCGACGACTCCGTGTTTGGTTTAACCCATGTGGTTACTGCGCATCCATACTTGTATTAACCCTATGAGGTTATTTGTATTTGAATTGCTCCTTGTAACTGACAGTCTTTCGACCTGAATTATGAAAGCAATCTATCGCATTTCTCTAAAAAAACAAATATATATATATGAGTTATTTAATGTTGTTCTTTATATAACATTGATTAGTCTAAATATCGAAAAGACTTCATTCATAATCACGCCCTAGGCTGTCAGCCTGTATTGAGTCATCCCTGTTGCCGACATGGTTTATCAATTATTAGTTTGGTAATTAACTATTTTCATCAAGGTCAGCTTGCCTTTGCTTTTCCCTTGAATGACTGTAATTAATCATGCGATTTGACTTCAATATAAAGTGGGATTCATCATATTAGCAAAACAAACATCAATGTGATTTGGTCTTTATATAATTTTTTGGTTTGAATTTTTCTTTTTAAATTTATTCTGATTCGACTTAGCTGCAGGTTGACAAATTGTAGATTGCCAGCTACATGAACTCGATCATGACTACTTAATGTGATTAGTGGAACTGGGTTTTGGATTCCAGCTCTCACTTGGTGACATTTTTCTGATTGCCAAGAAAAAAGTGTGACATTTTTTGAAAGTTTTGACAGAAAAAATAAACCTCGTCATTTTATCTTACCTCTCGGTTTCAATTGGTTGGACTGCATTAAGGCACAAGCATTGAAGAAGCTATAGATAAAGCAAGTACCAATTTCAGAGACTTGAAAATGTTTTGCTAAATTTTGAACAAAAAACCAAGAAAATTGTTTTGCTAAATTAATCTGATTGCATGAAGATATTAGTTTGGAACTTCGGATTATTGGAATTAGTAGGAACCCTTCATTTAAAAAAAAAACCCTCTAAATCCAGTCTACGTTGTAGATTATATAACTTATTTGCAAACATAATTACATATGGACGTACAAGCGTATGCAAACATCAATTTAAGAAGAGGTCGAGATTTCAAATTTCATCGTAAGAAGAGGTCGTGATTTCAAATTTCATGAATCAAAGTTTTATATGTTCAATTAAAAACAAAGAAAATAACTCCACCTTTCTTTAGGTACTAACTCTTTTTCTCTACCGTCATTTTTCCATTGGGTTCTAAGTATTGTTCAAAGAGGTACTTTGTGCTTTTTGCCTTTTATACATTTCTCTTTATATAATTGGTGTTTGTACTATAATTTCTTCCTATCTTCTTTTTGTTTTTTAGGAAGCTACTATTTTGAAATTTTTTTTAATTGAATGCCGTCAATATATTATTGGAGAGAGAACATATACAAAAAGAAACTAAGGTTTATAGGATTAGACGAGTCTCTTTACACATAAGGATTAGGTGAGCCTCTTTACACATAAGGATTCAACCGTCGAACTAAGTAAGTAACATACTCTCCTTTCGCATAGCCTATTCTTCTACAAATGTTATGTATCAAATTAATAGAATTTAGAAATATGTGGCATTTATGTGTGTAGAAGAAGGTTCAATCGGCAATCGCCATGCATGCACATGTGTCTAGTGTCACCAATCACTGCTCATCCTGAAATTTAGTGTTTGAAGCAAAGCACAATTCTATTGGCTAGTAAAAACCTATGGCTTTTTTACGTGCGAGGTAATAAAATCCACTATAGTGGCTTCCAATTATGAATCTTTTGAAAAGCTTTTTTTTTTCCATTAATTTTTAAAAAGAGTAGAGCCCAGTTTGACAAATAATTAGTAGCTAATTTAATTGCAGTCCTGGTTCAGATGTAACCTCCTTCTAGAAGAAGGACGGCTTTGACATTTAACATATTTGTGCACTTTTGGTCTTCTAATTTTACCTAAGTGTAATTGATCTTTCATTGAAAAACTACCGCATGGTAAAGTGATATCTTTAATTGAATGCTTGTCGTCTTTGAAAATAGAAGCAAAAGCCTATGTGTTGTTGAAGAAGCTAAAGTTCTACATCGAAAACTTGACTAAATGAAATGCCATATATAATGAATGACAACATTCATACTAGGCTTTATACGGTGATTAAGTTAGAGACAATATTGGTATTGCTATTAGTGGGCTGCCGACCTGTTTCTATCAAATCTTAACATAGGCTAGCTACTCTTTTATGAGAGAATTAATTAGAAAATAATTGAAAAAGAATTATATATGTTGCTTCTAAATTAAAGATGCTCTGATAAGTCAATTATCTGTTGCACCATTAATTTCTTCCTCTATTTCTTTTTCACATGATTCATCTTTTCTTGACGTTATGGAACATATCAAATCGAAACTGCCAATTTAAGGCAAAAGAGCCTGACGTGAATTACAATCCATTTAAGTCTTTGTGCCTTTAAATTATTGCAGGTTTATAAAATTAGAGAAACCAATCCATTTTATCCACGCATGTAACATGCGATCTCATGAGGCATATTACTCTCACCATATCAGTAGCTGAAACTAGCTAATTCAATATATGGATTAGATTATTGTTCATTCTAGAGTGACTGCTCAACAGGAGCTCTCTTCCTTTGATCTTTAAAATCATCTATCTAATTAATTGCTATGTAATCATGAACCTTACTAGTGGTGTGTGTATATATGGTGGTCACACTAGTGTTTTTTGGAAGCACGGTGTTTGTCTTGTCACAATTTTTAAACTAATGTAGGGTTACGACTCTTTTGTCACGTACCAAAATTTCGAGCATGTGCCACAATAAGATGTTTTAATGGTTTCGATACTACTACAAAAATCGCAATAGACGACGGTAATTTACCGTCGTAAATTTAGTTTTTCAACCGTCGAGAAATCGACCGACATCTTTTATGCATAAAACCACGACGGTAAAATCCCGTCGTCTATTATTTATAAAGACGACGCTTTTACTCAAAACCGTCATCTATTAGACTTACAGACGACGGTTTTTATTAAAGAAATGTCGTCTATTATATGTAAGACGATTTTTTTTAAGAACAGTCGTCTATTATGAAATAACAGTCGTCTATTATATGTAAAGACGACGGTTTTTATGAAAAACTGTCGTCTATTATATATAAAGACGACAATTTTTATGAAAGAACTGTCGTCTATTAGATGTAAAGACGACGGTTTTATGAAAGAATTGTCGTCTATTAATGTAAAGACGACGGTTTTTTTGAAAGAACTGTCGTTTATTATATCCAAAGACGTAGTAATTTTACATTTTAGCTTTTTTTTTCTTGCTTCCAATGGTTCTCTACAACGATTTTAACTAAAAAAAACAACCATAATGCTTTGTGAACAATAAATTCAGCTCCAAATAATCCACACCATACATATATATACTCAAAAATCGTTTGTTTCATAAAACTTGAAGATTCAATAGTAATTACATAGTTTACCAATCTTCATTCCTACTATATATCCATACAAAATATCATATCCATAGCATTAAACTATAATTAGAAAAAGAGGGGCTACATGTGATTGCTCATAAATGCTGCCCAGTCGATCCGAATTTCATCAATTTGTTCTTGTGTGTATGAGTTAGCGTTGCCTTCTTGCACTGCAAAACCAGGATAAAAAAAAAAGCAAGTTTTAGTTAGAGATATATTTATAATCTTTTATGTGCCCTTTCCTTTTGCAAGAGGAAACAAGAAACAAAGGCCAGAAGAGGGGAGCATAACTTATTTGGATTTCCATATTGAAACTGCAAATGTTCAAACAAATTATCTTCACTAATTTGAGAAACTGAAAACTGAGTGATAAAACTAAGAAAGAAGTAACATTTACAACTATAACAGCAGCCGGAATGAAATGTACCTCTGAGAAATAGAACTTTGTGTTAAACAAGAAACTAAATATACAATCTTTCTTGGGAACTCAGTTGTTGTTTTACACCCAACCGAAGTTCTTAGATGGGTTGGGTGTAAAAACACAACTGAGTTCCCAAGAAAGACATTCTTGCATGACAGAAACCATTCAGAGAGGTGAGAATTGAGATACTGAACGGATGGACTAAAAACTCCAATTTAAACGAATTATTTCAAATTGGAAAACTAAAAGTGACTTTATTACGACTTGGAAACCGAAAAGGGCCTTTATTTCGACTTGGAAACCTAAAAGCCGCCGTTTCAGTCCCCAATTTCGCAGTCAAAGCGTGCCGTTTAAGTTCGAAAGTTTCGAAGTTGAAACCTACAACGACGGTATTTATTTTTTCTGTCGTCTTTTTGCTGACGTTTATTTAGACTTTTGTTGTCGTGCTTGTTTTAAACAACAACGACGGTATAATTAATAGAAACGACGTGAAAGTAAATGTACAACGGCGTTATTACGTGAAACGGCGTTGAATTAAATTTAGACCGTCGTGGATATGTTCAAAATTACACGCCGGTATGTACTATTATACTGCCGTGGTATATTAGGGTTTCATACGTTGCTTACTAAAAAGTTAGCGCCGTTCTTTTTGAATTATAGACGACCCAATTATAGCGACGTGGTAAATCACATTAAAACGTTGGCATTATAGGTCAATCGTCGTCTATACTATCTACGTCGGTTTATTTTTAACTACTGTCGTGAAACACAACACGAAGAACTGCCGTATTATCTCCATAACCACGTCGCTATATTATATTATGACGACGTGGTAACGATTTACCACCACCTTTTATTTATAAGAACTGTCGTAGTCTAGCGTGTAATACGGTGTAAAATAATAAAAGACATACGTGAATATTTTTAAAATTAGACGGCGTTCTGTATGTATTTTTTTGCCGTGGTTATTTAACTTTACATGTCGGTAATTATCAAATTACGGTCGTATTAAATAGTACTTGATACGTCTGTTAATAATACAATTACCGTCGTGTTTATTGGATGTTCAAAACGGCGGTATTATATGTAAAACGTCGTCTATAATTACTACGTCGGTATATTTACACATACCGTCGTTGTTTATTTGTTATCTGTTTTCTTATCGGAATGGCATGTTTCATAAGACGACGCTTTTAAAGTTTCATGCGTTGTGTTTTAAAAATACCCAAATGAATTTCCAATTTTTAGGTGTTTTAGTTTCTGATCCACGTCGGTTTTTATATTACCGTCGTCGTTTAAAATTTAACGACGGTATTTATTTTGTCTGTCGTCGTTTTACCGACGTCTATTTCGATTTTTGTAGTAGTGCCGATTGTTTGTAAGTATAATTTTTAAATGAAGACTTAAAGATAGACAGTTCATATTATTGAACAACAATGTGAAGTTGATCCCACAATGTGCCCTTCAAATAGACTTAACGGACTCATAAGTTGACCAACCGTAAAACTTATGTAAAAGTTTACCTACCTCTTGATCGACATCACATTGATCGTATGCAAAGATAACTGCTCTTAAACGCTTCAGCTTGAAGTCTTACAAATATATATATATATATATACAAAAATTCTCATATGCGGACATCCTGATGTTATTATTGTGCGGACGCTATATATTTTGTACTACCCTTCCCTATTTTCCTCCCAATTTACTATAGTGTCAGCACGTTAGGACATCCGAATGAGAGAATAACTGTATATATATACAGTTATTCTCTCATTCGGATGTCCTAACGTTTTTACCGTGCGAACACAATGTATTTTCTACTACCCATCTCTGCGTTCCTCCTTATTTACAATGGAGTCCACACAGTAATAATGTTCAGAGGTCTACATAATTTATACAGTCCCCTTATATTGAGTGATCCCTCAAATAGTTTTATTTTGAGGGACACCCTTTAGGGTCCCCTACGATTTTTTTTTTTCAATGATGCAAACCGTCTATTTTTCAATTCTTCATACATAGATCATCCTTGCTAAAAAATCAAGCAAATTAAAAATCAAGGCATCTAATTGGGACCAACAAAATAAATGAACGCAGTCTTCAAGAAAAGACTAAAAGAACAACCATCTATTAAGTGGTCAATTGGTTTCGAATTCAAGTGATTTTTTTGCAGAGATGATCTTGGTATGAATAACTAGAAACTAGATGGTTCGAATTATCGAAATACAATGTGTGGTTGGCTATACAAAGATGTCCCTAAAATAAACTTATTTATTTGCCCGATTTGTTACGGAACCAATTGGAAATACTATGATGCATTTGTTTTTAAGACAAAATAAAATTACAGAGAAGATCCTAAATGGATCTTATAATCATACAAGTCAAATTTAAATCTAACCAACATATCTAAAGGAAAATTACTGTGATGCATGGTATGTATGCAAGTTATATATTATCAGTGGCGGATCCACTGGGGGGTGGGTCAAACGACCCTTTAACAACCATGGAAATAGGCTTTAGAGGTGCTATTGTGGTGGAGGTGTGACCCTTTGAGGAGGAAGAAGAAAGGAGGGGCTGCTGGTGTGTGCTGAGAGAGGAAGAAGAAGCTGCGCAGGCAGGTAAATGTTTCTCTCTCCTCTCTCCTCCCTTTCTTTCTTTTTTCTTGCTTTTCCCCTTCTCTCTTTTTATTTTTTTCTTTTCTTTCTCTCTTCTCTCTTCTCTCTCTCTTTCTACTATTTTTGATGAAAAACCCTTTTTTATAATATATTTATGCAGATAAACTGGTGAAAATTTATGCAGAATTGCATAAGCTCCTCAAACAATCAAACTGAAAAAAATCAAGACTTTGTTGAACTGGTGCAAATTTTATAAACACGTGTAAGGACTTGTAAATTATAGTTTTATTGAGGAATTTAATGCTTTTAAAGACTCATAGGGTACCACATATTTTTGTCCTACAGCTACAACATTTATAAATTTTCTTACTATCGTGATAAATTTATAGTTGCTTACTCTAGGCGTTGAATCTTTATAAGATTGGTTAATAATAATATAGTCTTAAATCTTTGTAGATTAGTTAATAATAATATGGTGCACTCTAGATTTATCTAAAAAAATTTGTAAGCTTTTATACGTTGGGAAAGCTCCAAACTACTTCTTTTGTCACCTTTCCCAGACTAGAATAATTTAAGGATAAAATTCCACATACTGGAATCTTTTCTACTTTGTATATTTCAATTCATGTATACACACACATGAAACTTAAACATGTGGATCTCATGGCCAATCAGCATTCAAGCTGAATGAACTGGACCAATTAATACACAGAATGAATTATCTTGTTCTGTATCTTCAACTACACGTGTAGTGAGAGAGAGAGAGAGAGATTATGTGAAGTGGAAGCAAATTTATATGTTGGCTTGGTTCAATATAAAAGAAAAGAAAAAGGAAAAAAGCTTTATATATATATATATTATTTATTTATTTATTTATTTATTTATTTATTTCATGCTCTATATGATTCATATAATATGATCATTACCTTGAGAATGAAGAAAATAGGTATAGAAAACAGACAAAGGCCATGGAGTCAAAGACAAGACGACCACCTTTCTCTCTCATAGCAGGTCCCCCTCCAAACCGTTTTCTACTCAGACCCATCAACCAACCTCTCTCTCTTACTCTCTCTCTCTCTCTCTCTCTTCCCTATATTGTAAGCAAACCCCACAACCATCACCATCATCATTCCCACCATATGAAGCCTTCTGTCTCTCTTTTTTCTCTATAAAGTCATCACAGATTTACATCAAACCAGTTGGGAGAGAATAAGACATCAAAATTATTAATTGGCTCATCAGAGAAGCCAGCCTCTCTCTCTCTCTCTCTCTCTCTCTCTCTCTCATCACAATGAGGAAGCCAGAGCCCTCAGTAGAAGCAAAGAACAACAACAATAATTCCAACAACACCAATAAGCTGAGAAAGGGTTTGTGGTCACCAGAAGAGGATGACAAGCTGATGAGCTACATGATCAACAATGGCCAAGGCTGCTGGAGTGATGTAGCCAGAAATGCTGGCCTGCAGAGGTGTGGCAAGAGTTGCAGGCTGCGTTGGATCAACTACTTGAGGCCTGATCTGAAACGAGGCGCCTTTTCCCCCCAAGAAGAAGAACTCATCATCCATTTACATTCTCTCCTTGGAAACAGGTTATTTTTCATTTCCTACCCCTTTTACTTTTACCATATGTTTGATTTTGAATTCATGCATAAATATATGATATGTTGCTTGGTGTCACTTTCCATAACACTTATAGTTTGATTCATTTATTATTCTGATTTTTTTATTTTATTTTTATTTTTTTGCATCTGTATGCTGTTGGTTGTTGAATTAACTATATATATATATGTTCTCCCTAAGACAAGCAAGAGAGTGACACAAATTTCAGCTGGAATCTCATTAAATCTTTTGTTTGAAAGAGTAAACCTTAAGATTTAAGAAAAACTGACGTCAAAAACAATAATGAGAAGGCTGATGTGACAAGTTTAATTAGGAATGATTTAGGGTGGAAGTTGTTGGAAATATATAAAATCCCTATTTTTTTTTTAAGTCATTGAAATTTTGGAGTCTCTCCACTCCAATTTCAACATGCCACTAGAGCAAATTTTGACCACGTACGTATATTCATATACTATACATATAACACATGTACTACATATCATCCAAATTTGGCTAAATTGACTTATAGAATGTCTCATATACTCCAACAAAAGTACCTTTGGATGACACATAATATACGGTTTTGCATGCTTTGCATCAATACACATGCACAAATACTTTTCCCTTATACAAATCATATTCTATTTTAATCTAATCTAAATTATGGGGAGGGGGATTTGAACTCGGATGCAGAGTAAGGAGTACATCTGTTCTAGCCAATTTGGCCGAGCCCATATCTGCACTTTTTCCTTGTTACTAATACAGATCATATACATAAATAACTACATCTACATGCATACACCAAGCTTTACTTATTTATTTTTGGATGAGTATGTCAAACTTTGACTATAATGGTCATGTAGAAACTAGTAATTTTTTGGAATATATGTAAGTTGAAAAGGATTGGTCTTATTCTCTTTTGAGTTAAAGACACTCAATTTGTCCTTCTATATATTCCTACCACTGCTCTGGGCTGGGGCTGCCAAAAGCTATAGTTAAATTAATAAAGAAACTGATACCGTAATGTCATGTCTACATCTCTGCCTCTCGAGTGGAAGACACTCAAAATCTTTTTGTGATTTAAGTTAGGAAGGCATGCAAGTCATATGCATTATTAACGAAGTGTATATAATAAGACACTAATACTAACCCATCAAACCACTTTATTTATTTGTTTTGTGTGTTTGTTTATATGTAGGTGGTCTCAAATTGCAGCACGCTTGCCAGGGAGAACTGACAATGAAATAAAGAATTTCTGGAATTCAACAATTAAAAAAAGGCTAAAGAATTTGTCATCCTCTAATGCCTCACCAAACACAAGCGACTCATCCTCAGAGCCTAAAGATCATCATGCTATGCTGGCCGGAGGGTTCATTCCTGGCCAAGAACATGGCATGATGCCTCTTTACATGGATTCATCACCATCCCTGATGCAATCGACTGTCCTCAACCACATGTTCGACCCTTTGCCTATGCTTGATCACGCAACCTTGCACGGCGGTGCAGGTGGATACTACAATGCCGCCCCATGCACCACACAAATTAATGGAGTTGGAGGTGATTGCTGTTTTGGAGACAATGGATCAGTCTTTGGGGTTGGTGGGGGTGTTGATATTGGGGTAGAAGGAGAGATATTTGTTCCTGCCCTAGAGTGTGTGAGCACTGATGATCGAAATCTTAAAACTGAAACCATCTATGATCATAGGGACACCACTAATAACAATTGCTACAATAATATAAATAGTAGCATCAACACCAATTACAATAATATTAAAGGTGAGAATATTGGGGTGGGAAATTACTATGATGACCAGGAAGAGCTAACAATGGGGGAGTGGGACTTGGAGGATCTGATGAAAGATGTTTCCTCTGCCTCCTATCCTTTTCTTGACTACCGAAGTTGAATAGTTGCCTTCCAATATTTTCCAACGATCTCTTTCTTTTCTTTCTCTTCACATACTTGTTGATTTCTTTTTCATTTTTCCAAAAAATTGAGATCCTCCTTTTGTATAAGAAGGCAAGTTCATGTAAACCTAGATGAAGTGGTGGGAATTAATGGGGTGAAATAAAGGTCACACTTGCGTATATATAAAGTGACCAGCTGGGGCAGTCTTGTATGTATCTAATTTTTGTATGGCGCTGAGAAGCTTCAATGGTGTCATACTTTTGAAGGAAGATGTGAATAGCTACATAAATGTAGGGATATAGATGCATGAAGATTAATTAATAATAATTAGTTGGTATATAGCAGATATGAATTGTAGTTATTATGAGATATGTACAAAAAGAATGGCTGGTGGAATTTTGTTTTCAGTGGGAGATAAGTAGGTTGTACTACACATTTTATATAATAGACTTCTCTCTCTCTCTCTCTCTCTCTCTCTCTCTCTCTCTCTCTCTATTATCTTCTTTGACAATTCTAAATTACTCAAATGTAGCAGGAGAGGGGATCAAAGTCGAGTGCGATGAGACAGTCAAACTGATTTAGCCAACTGGTCTAACCTACATCTTCTAAATAACGTATATTTATCCTTCGCTTTTGAAATTTGTTGCCATGTCCACTTGTAACAAATAGTTCAGCATTGATGAAAGAGTAATTAGTCAGCTCTAGCTTTCATTCTAGCATGGACTTTTTTCTTTCATTATTAAATTAGTTAGTTAAGCTGTATGGTTGGGTTTCTATAGAGCAATTATACATGTTTACCAAGATGCTATGGCTTCCCATAATTAATGTACCTAAAAAACAATCAATGCAAAGATAAAATTTGGGCAACTTATTCCAAGAAGTGAATAGAAAGCAACTTTAATTTGGATTTGTGATGATGGCATATATACTAATTTAGTTATGCAAAAAGAAAAGGACAAGGTGACCATTTTCACTTTCAGATGATGAGATGATGAGAGTGCTTCTAATAGGTATCATTTGCCTTTAGATTTTAACGTACCATTCGCATAACTAACATGTGTTTGTTTTTGTATTAATTATCAGGAAGCTTTTACTTTTCTTCAAACAAAGTTGAGACTGATATATGTGTGACCGATGATTACGCCCAAGATTTATTTATTTTATTTATTTTTTATTTTAGGACATATTTTAATATACTAAACTTACACATACTATACGGATATTAAGACTCGAACCCATAATCTTGTCTGAAAGAGCAATTGCTCCAAACCACTACATTAATGGGACATTTGTTAAAAGATATCTAACGACTTAATCTGCAGAAATTAATGTAATTACTTGGGCCCAAAGATGTGTTCTTTTTCTTATGGGTTTTCTTTTTATAGAGAGATTTGTAGACCCACTAGTATAGTGGTTTAGAGCAATTGCTTTTTTAGGGAAGGTCTTGAGTTCGAGTCGTAGTATCCGTGTAGTGTGTGCAAGTTTATTATGTTATTGCCTCTCTTAATAAGAAAAGTCCTAAAAAAAAGGAAAAAAAAGTAGACAAAAATAAGAGAGATCATAGTTTCAGGTGTCAGCAAGTACTAAGTTTGGCTAATTGTTTTGATATTAAAATTTAAATAAATAAAAAACTAATTCAATAGTCTATAGCTCAGCCCAACCTTATTTTAGCGTTTGGACCCAAACCAACTTGATGGGTCACGATTACAGTCAAAGTTAGTTCAATGGTCTATGGACCGAGAGGGATCAGGTGAGAACGCTTATGTGAGAACATTATATAAGAATCAATCCCAGCCATTGAAATGCATCTGAACGGTTGAAGAGAAAAAGCAAGCTTAGGGTGCATACGGGTAGGCTAGTCGCGCCTGGTTCGAAAAAATGGCGCCTTTCTTGTCAATGGAGTTGTGAAGGAACCCTAGTCATATGACCCAAATAACTACCAGAAAAATGGCGCCTTTCTTGTCAATGGAGTTGTGAATGAACGCTAGTCATAACACCCAAATACCTACCAGACATCAAGTTCTCTATTCCTCATCTCTTCTCACAGAAACTCCCTGGTGTACTGTTTCTCTTTGACTTGCTCTTCTGCCGTCGCAGAACCTCCGTCATCTAGTAATTCTCTTCTGAACGTCTGAATCGGTACATTTCTGTCGAATTCCCTCTCTCTCTTTGATATTAAAGTTTGCATGTTATATTGCACTCACTTAATTTAAATTGCTTTAGGATTTTAGGGTGGATTTGAGGGCTTGATTTTCTTGGTAAAAGTAGTCTGTCTGTGTACGGATGTGTTTGCAAAAATATAAATTGGCCTGAGTAATTTGTGTTGTGTTTTGTACTTCGTATTTTTGTTTGCATTCTGGTTGTTTGTTGTGTTATCGTAAAATTCGAGGAATCTTCATCTGTTCCTCATTGTAATCCTGCTTTGGCCATGTAGTGGTGTGAGTGTAGGGCATAATTTTAGGGATTTAATGGGGCTTGGAAAACAAATAATAATAAGTACCAGTAGAAGTAGAACGCATAAGAGAAAATTGAATCTTAACTCTGAATATGAGATGATTTGGGATGCATAAGGAGCAATGCATCTTGTAGTAGGTATCAATTACGTATCTGAATTTGTTGGAATCAGTGTTTGTAGATGAAATTATGTATCTTAATGTGTTCAAAATAGTGTATCGCTTTTGTAACTTGAAATGTTGAAAATTCTGTTAGTAGGTATCAATTATGTAATGTGTTCAAAATAGTGTATCGCTTTTGTAACTTGAAATGTTGAAAATTCTGTTAGTAGGTATGTAATGTGTTGAAAATAGTGTTTGTAGGTTTGAAAATGTGTAGATAATATTGTGAGTAGGTATCATACGTATGTTAATATGGTCATAATATTGTGAGCACGTATCGATTCTGTTTCTTAAGCAAAAGGTGTCTATTGCGGTATAAAATGGATTGTGGGTTTGAGCTTAGTTTCCTGAGTCGAGGTCTATTCTCGCACGGGTGAATAATCTGTGTGTGGCGCAAACAGTCTGTGTAATTTTGGGGCGCATTTCGGTGAGTCGCTTATGGAAAGATTTAGAGAGAGCTGTTTTGGGCACTGTTGGGACTCCATAAAATTGCATTTAGTGGTCAAATTGTGCATGGTCTGGCACTCTGGCGAGTCGGAGGACTTGGTGTGAAGGACATGATGGGACTTAGTTATGAAATAGGGTCCAACGTTGCTCAATTCGGTGTAAAGGATTTTTGTTTGATAAGTGGTCTGAAATGTGGAAGAGAGCGACATAACGTCCACGGGGGAAGATCATAATCGATTTATGAAAGCGCATTTTACCAACAGGAGTCACATTACTTGCCAGGACTTAGAAAATGCATTCCTAAAGTCCGAAAGAGGAAGCAAGGACTCGTTCAAATTGGGACTGCTGTATTTTGTGGAGTTTGTGATAATGGGTAAACCCCAAAATGTAAAGATAAATGAGGACTATTTACATTTGGTTCATAAAATGGATGAATTCAACAAATATCCGTGGGGATCTATATCGTTTGAGTGTCTGCAAGATACTCTGTTGTTTGTTCCAGGGAAGAAAGAGAGAGATGAAGACAAGGATGGGAAGGGGAAAGGAGAGAAAAAGCGAAAAAAGGCGGTGCGGAGTTCAGTGAGAAAAGGGAAGAAAAACGTGGAGGATGAGAAGCCTAAAAGAATTAACAGACCTGCATGGAATATAAAGGGATTGAGCTATGCTTTCCAGGTATTATTTAGTTCAAAATTAGTGTTTGTAAAATTTAAGTTCGTAACAAAGTACTGACCTTGATAATCTATTTGTTGTAGATTTGGGCGTATGAATTAATTGCTGAATTGGGAATTCCCCCCCTTAGATATTGTAGGCGGGTTGACGAAACTGCATTAGTCCCTCGAATTTGCCGGTGGGAATCCACAGATAAAGTGCCTGAGTTTAGAAAGTTGAACGCTTATATATTTCAAAGCAAACAGGTGTGTAGTTAATAATTGATTTGAATAGTATGTTGGTTTCATGAGGAAAGCTGTTTACTATTGTATATGACCTGTTAATCGTATATGTTTGACTGTTATATCTGCGGCTCTTACAACCAAGTGAATTGGAGATGAGGCAACCATATTGGAGTTGGGGATCAGATGTTCCTGAATGTGATGCACCTAATGTAGCCTCGTGGGTATGTAAGGACCTTGATGAATTAAACTCTGTTGTGCAGCAGTTGAGGAATGAGGTTGCAGTATTGCACCGTGAGAAGGGTGAGCTGGAGGAGAGAGTTTTACGCTTGGAAAAGTGTACCAGTCATGCAGAGGCCAGGAAGAGTGAGGATGATGGAGATGAGAGGTTTAAGAGTGAGGATGCTAGAGAGGAGAGACATAAGAATGAGGATCTTTGGAGAGGAGAGACATAAGACTGAAAATGCTTTGGAGAGACCGAGGATCTTTGGAGAGGAGAGACATGAGACTAAGGATCTTTGGAGAGGAGAGACATGAGACCGAGTATGCTTTGGAGAGGAGAGTGATAAAACCGAGGAAGGTGGAGTAGCCGAATCGAGAGAGGAGTGTGTACAAAATGCGAAAGAAGAGGTGCAGATACAACCCGGATATAAATTGGGATGATCCAGATGTGGTGTGTGTCACCCTTGTTAAATTCCTTACGAATCCTCCTCGAAGGATTGATATGTCCACTGCGGAGGGTGAATGTGGCGAAGATATTATAGTTGGGGTGGGGCGAAAGAGGGGTCGGGGAAGGAGTCAGACTCTTGGTCCTGTGACGAAGAGGCCAAGGGCAGTGGTAAGGGAAACTCCATGGCAAGGTCGGGAGATTCCCGATATTTCGAGGGACACAATTGCTGACCCCCTAAGGCCTGTTCCTCGTGATTTCCTTATGGAGGTGGCAAAATTCAGCTGGGAATGGGGACAAGAAGTAAAGTAAGTTCCCTTTGCCCGTCCGTAGTGAAATGTAAATCGTTTATTATGATTACCTATTGAGTCACTGGTGAAACGGAATTGATAATAACAATGATTGACAAATATAGTTCACATGTGCGGTTATGTGGAGACGAAGCTATGGAAGGTTCGCATAACTTCTTTGTTCGATTCTTGACCAAGGATGGTTGGTTGGATGACTCGGTAAGCATTGATTGATTTGGGATTTTGTCGATAAGCCCTTGCTATGTAGTAATTTATTGATTTACTAATGGAAACAACCCTTTTATGTAGAACATTGACATGGCCTTGCATTTGCTACGGGAGCGGCTGTAGTCCGGCAAGTGGGTGGGTTCTCGACTGGACGATACTGGACACCACTTTTCAGGTCTGTATTATTTCATAAGCATTGTTTGTTTTGAAATTCCGTATCCGTTATGATGCATAACTCGTGTGCCACTATGCAGAAATGTGCTGCCTTAGATTACACGCAAATGAAGTCGTATATGGGAAAGGACGAGAGGCAGCACAGCAAGGGTCTACTGGGAATCGTGAAGGGCGAAGGGCATAAGTTGGCTAAATCATGGTCGTCTGTGAATCAAGTTTTTTTGCCCTTCAACCTACAAAGGCAGAAGCACTGGATCTTACTTGTGATCGATTTAAAAGGGTGTGAGATAAGGCGCATATGATTCAAAAGTATATCATGTGCGTAACTCAAGCCATCCAATGGGTCATGCAGCCGGTGTCCAAAATATCGCCCGGTTGTTACACGAAGCTGGATATATTGGCGATGGTCTACTTCGCAAAAGTGAGTGGCCAGTTATTCGCGTTTTGGATGCACCCCAACAAGTAGGCGGGTGAGTCATATTCGACCTAAACACATTGTGTTATGAAAGTGCGCTTTTGTTGTACAATGAATGACAGCTTCTTCGATATGTTTCGTGGGCGTGGGATGTACATTCTCAAATACTGCGAGTTTCGACCTCCAATGTAGACCTAGCAAATATTTCCCCTCATGCCATGCCCTTGTATCGGTTGAAGCTCATTGTGCGATTGTTGCGGGGATATTGGAACTCGTGATTAATTAGGAGAGGCAATATGACATAGCGAGTGGGTGTAGTATATGAACTTGCAAAATTCATTTCACCGAGTGGGCGGTTTGTAATTATGTAGGTAACAGTTGTTGAACTGAAGAAATTCATATAGCTTGGTATTGGCTCAATTCTCGAGATCTGAACTAACCTTTCTATAATATAAGGGAAGCTCAAAGAGCTTTGTTCGCATGCTTGAGGGCATCTTTCCCGTTTGTACGAAGGTTTTGAAAAAGGTAGTTTTGACTCTTGTTAATCACCACCTCTCTAATAGAGGTGAGCCTCATTGTATTGGTTTAGAGAGATGGGACCCACCTCTATTAGAGAGGTGGTGCTCACCACATGTGGTGAGCATAGCATTACTCAATGACCAAACTCTTCTTTATGATCCAACTCCCCCTTTTGACTTCAAATTAAAGAATAAGTTTTTTTTTTGGTTCAAATACAACTTGTACGAAACCTTGAACACATGTTGTTGATACTATGCTGAACCATAATTTGAAAATGGTGCCACACTTTTTTTTTGCAAATGTGGAATAATTCAAATGTGGAATAAATAGGAATGTTTCTTGTTTACGGCAAACAAGATTGTGAAGTTCAAGATGCAGGCATATCAAACGTTCAAAAATTCATTTCCCTATTATGCTCAATGATTAATTCATAATAGTACATTTGCAAACACTTCTTCATATTTCATAGCTGTCCGGATTAGAAAATTACAAAATATATACTTGAAAAGCCAAAACAGAACACAGTTTTAAAATATATACGTGAAATTGGTTGAAGATTTCCAGACGCAAAAAGTTTCTTACTTCTTCATCACTTGAACTGCCAAATTCAGAAATGATAGAACTAACAACAGTATGAGGATATTTTTAATGCCCTTCACTATACGGATGACTTCAGCATATGCATTAAGTTCCTTCACATCCAGCTGGTTTTGAATTTGAGATTCAGTTGCCATGTTGCCTCCAGTCACCCATTCATAGCCACTACACCTTGTAGCTCCCTAAAAAAACATAATAAAGTTACATTTTTCAGTTTCGGATTACAATGTCAGACCCAATTCTTCTACTCTGTAGCAGTTTTCGTTGGCTTAGGCAATGGCCGATATGAGTTAGTGTTATTGGCTTAGGGAAGATAATACTTACATATGTTGTGAAGCACTTCCAATACGGTCTGCCCATATTCCTTTCAGATTTGGAAATTAGCATAACCATATCAGAATTGCAGTGCCGACACCTCTTTCCTTGAGTGTTTGTTGAAGAATTCGACATGGCTTTGCCTAGAAGGGAAAATGAAGATATGAAGATGACAACCCTTGAAAAATTTGTTGAAAACCCCCAAAAAAATTTCCTTAAATTCTGAAAAGGAATTGTATTATATTTTTTGGAGAGAACTAAGATGGAGTTTCAAGTTTGAATTGTCCTGTTTTGGTCGTAACAATCCGTGACTGTGAGAGGCAAATTCAAAATTTGCAGGAATGTTTTTTATTTGTTAACCTAACCCATGAGCGGGAAAGAAAGGCATTGGTTTAATATTTTTTAACCCTAAGCAGTCCACAGTAAACCCTAACCCGGGCGCCAAACCCCTACACCCTTGAAGTCGTTTAAAATTTGAATATTTAAGTGGCAAGGATTACAAAATAGAAAAACTGACGAGTGGCGGCATGGGAATGCGACGCGTGGCGGTCGGGGTTGCGGCTCCCCACTCCAGCGCCTCCACTTGGCATTTCTTGTATTTTTATTCAGTTTTTTCCCAAAAATCGTTAAAAATGCATGAAAATTACGGAAAAATTTGGGAAATTTCCTAACTATGTGTGGGGATGAAGGCTTCATATGGAAAGTACAAACCCTGGTTTAGGAGCTAGTGAAAAATAAAATTTGGGAACCAACCCTACATTCGGATGATGCAAATGAAAACACTAATACACTTTGTAAACCCTACACTCTCATATGTTCGATCACATTAATCCAATATCCAAATTTGTTTGCCCTGCCCTTTTTCTGGAAATGTCATCGAAGGAAATCTCGTCCCGATCATTGAATAATTTTTCGAATTTTTCACCCTCAAATTCGATTTTTAATTGAATATTTAAGTGGAAATTAATAAAAAATTTAAAAATTGACGAGTGGCGGCATGGGAATGCGACGCGTAGCGGTCAGGGTTGCAGCTCCCCACTCCAGCGCCTCCACTTGGCATTTCTTGTATTTTTTATTCAGTTTTTTTCCCAAAAATCGTTAAAAATGCATGAAAATTACGGAAAAATTTGGGAAATTTCCTAACTATGTGTGGGGATAAAGGCTTCATATGGAAAGTACAAACCCTGGTTTAGGAGCTAGTGAAAAATAAAATTTGGGAACCAACCCTACATTCGGATGATGCAAATGAAAACACTAATACACTTTGTAAACCCTACACTCTCATATGTTCGATCACATTAATCCAATATCCAAATTTGTTTGCCCTGCCCTTTTTCTGGAAATGTCATCGAAGGAAATCTCGTCCCGATCGCTGAGTAATTTTTCGGAATTTTTCACCCTCAAATTCGATTTTTAATTGAATATTTAAGTGGAAATTAATAAAAATTTAAAAAGCGACGAGTGGCGGCATGGGAATGCGACGCATGGCGGTCAGGGTTGCAGCTCCCCACTCCAGCGCCTCCACTTGGCATTTCTTGTATTTTTATTCAGTTTTTTTTCCCAAAAATCGTTAAAAATGCATGAAAATTACGGAAAAATTTGGGAAATTTCCTAACTATGTGTGGGGATGAAGGCTTCATATGGAAAGTACAAACCCTGGTTTAGGAGCTAGTGAAAAATAAAATTTGGGAACCAACCCTACATTCGGATGATGCAAATGAAAACACTAATACACTTTGTAAACCCTACACTCTCATATGTTCGATCACATTAATCCAATATCCAAATTTGTTTGCCCTGCCCTTTTTCTGGAAATGTCATCGAAGGAAATCTCGTCCCGATCGCTAAGTAATTTTTCGGGAATTTTTCACCCTCAAATTCGATTTTTAATTGAATATTTAAGTGGAAATTAATAAAAAATTTGAAACATGCCGTGTGGCGGCATGGGAATGCGACGCGTGGCATTGAATGTGTTCATTAATTGTGTTCATTTATTATTATACTATTAACTTCATTTTCAACTGATTTATTGTAATTTAATGTTGAATTTTTATTTTCCAAATTGGTGACATTGAATGTTCTTATTTATTTATTTTACAATAAATTTAGTTTCTATATGTTCTTTTGTCGTGGGAATATTTTTGTTGTTGTAATATATTCAATTTTCATTCGATCAATTGTTACCAAATCTCTTTAATGCAAATTTTGTTTATAGATGAATGTACCAATTTTTTTAAATTCAAAATTATTATGTACCTATTTTAATTTTAATTTTTTTAATATAAGTAAATCGTTGTACTTAAAAATATAGGTAAATTAATAAAATTAGTGAAGAACATAAAGAATTAGTGAAGCACATAAAAATATAGGTAAATTAATAAAATTAGTGAAGAACATAAAGAATGTACCTATTTTTCTACATAAATATGTCCTTATCAATTAACCTATCATGTAGACATGTCGGTTTTTTTTGGGGCATTTATCACCATAATTTTCCAACAAACAAATACCTTATCAATACTTTTTTGAGAATAAAAATAATTTGTATTAGGTATATATTATAATTGTTTGTTTAGTTATAATATTATTATACGTATTATGTTATTTATGTATATTGGTGTGTTTCCATTAAATTATTTTTGGTTTAAAAATGTTTTTTATATGCTCAAATTCAAATCAATTACATAAAAATGCTAAAAATAAGGGATTTGACAAGTAAGGTAGATGGCATAGTCTATAATTACTTTATAATACAAGGACAATTAGTGAAAAGGGATTACCAAATGACTTAATTACACTACATTTTGTTGCAAATATAGTTTCATATGCGGGACAAATCAGGAAATTAGGGGAATTTTTTCGGGTATTTATGGAATCATCGAGTATCTTAGAAGATCAAGCATGTCTCGGACTTTCACCATCAACGAAGTGACTGAAAGGATAATCCCTTTTCGGGTTGCCAACACGTAACCTCCCTGCCGTATGCCTGTCTGTCATCTTTAATGACTAACTGTTTGGGGATATGAACCAGAAATTCACCATGTAAGACCACATAGTGAAACGATATAGGACCCAAAACCATAAACAGACTTCAAATAAAAATAAAAACAATACGAAGTTCACACAGTTTCACCTTTACATAAAAACTAAAAACCAAAAACACAAATTCTTAATAAAACACCTATCATACCATGTATATAGACCTTAAATCCGCTGAGTCATCAACCGGAGTTCGCGGTGGAAGCAGAACACCTCCCTCTTCCATTTGCGGGGTTCACAGTAGTTCCAAAGATGTACGTTGTACGAGTATTCGCCCTGCGGTCCCATAACCGATACCACTCCCGATTACCCTCACGGTGAATGCGGTCTTGAAAAAAACCTTCGGCTGCGATAAACTTTGCAAGTGTAGGACGAGTCACGATCCCACACATTGTATACCGAAACAATCGATAGATTATTGAATCCCTACAAGCTTGGCTGTTCAGTTGCTTCGTTTCTTGCCGAGATGGCACAAAAACTCCATCGCATTCTCCTTCCCCTCGCTAGGGTTCAATGACCCTAGCAAGCCAACAATGTACGAGGCTTCCTTATGCCCCGCCATAGCCGCCACCCGCAGTTCTTGACGCCTCATCATCGTTCAATATGAAGAAGTTATGAATAGCTTCTCTGTAAATTATTTACGGATTGTTATGTTGTTTGCATTTTTGCAAGAACTCAACAATTTTGCCTTCATGAAACCCGATGCAGTCCTCATGCCACCGGTACTTATCTATCGACACGGTTGTCCAAACCTCAGGATCATTCATCATTTGTTGAAATAACTTGCATGTTCCCGCCATGCTGTACAGATCTTCAGAGGACTGCTTTGCAACCATGAGCAGCACCTTAAACCATGCCAATTGTGGAATATCCATCTGGGTTGTTGGAGAAGAGGGACTGAAAAGGGAAAAGGGTGTCCGGAGGATTTAATATTGAAGGTGTCGTTTGTGAACAAATAACAAAGTGCCGGATTATTATATGAACCCAACCGGCGTGACCCACTTTACAATGGACGAAGACAACTTTGGGTTTAGATCAGTAATTATTGTATTCGTTTCCCAAGCGGTGAGAGTGAAAGGACACTTCACACTCATCGATGAAGGTGGAGGCGCGGAATTGGTGTTCGCGCGCTGCCCTATTTACAGCATTTATTAAACTACTTATCACCGTCAGCAGTCACAAAATTAAAAGGGCTTTTCGTGATAATTATTATGCTAAAATCACATCAGCACAGCTATGAAACTAAATATCAACGCACCATTAACAGTAAACTCAATGATCACAGTGTATATGATACTAATAATGTAAAAATGGCATCACCACGTATGAAGGTAACTTGCATTTTAACATGACCAACTAAGCGATTGCATATTGCCAAATATGGAACTAAATATGAACACATATCACCCGATCTGAGAAAAGCAAAACTGTGTTTATGATAAGGATAATGCAAATATGACATCACATGTTCTCAAGGTAACTTACATTTCAACGCGCCGCGTTAACGATTAAATATCCGCAAATATGATACTTAATTTGTGTGATTATCACCTGTAAAGAAAATGAAACAAGCGTGTTCGATAATAATAATGCAAATATGACATCACCACGGAAATTTGGTATCTAAAGTGGCCGCTCCCAGTCCAAGTGAACAAAGTAATTTTGGCGGGAAAATTAGTAAGGGGACTGCTTTGTATAAATAACAAAGTGATATATTTTACCTCACATTGCACCACCAGTTGGTCCAAACAACCCTCAACTCACCATGGGTTCACCTACGAAAATCCCCCAATACTTATAACAACTCCACCAAAATATGCAGAGCCTATGTCACACAATAAGAAGAACGCTGAAGATGTTCTGTAGGACTGCGAAATCCATAAACTTTTCATCCGAGGACCACGATGATGCAGTCGTATCGGCTAGATGCGGTGCGATGCGTTGAAGACTGAAATAAAGCGTCGGAGATACATCTAAGATGGTATCAAGAAACCTTGGGGAAGGAGAAAAGTCAAGCGAAATTGCACCTTCGATCGGTGAAAATAATGAAGCGAGGGTTAGGCTTGCAACAGAAAAAGTTATCGAAGGTTCGTGGGGTCGAATGAGGCGGTGCAGATGAGGGAAGCACAAGCACGTAAAGGGTTTGACCTGTTCCGACAGTATGCAAAATGTGTTGTCCCAAGCTACAACTGGGACGGAATCGGCATGGAGTAAACCATCGCTTCACAACGTTCATTTTGGTTATTTTCTTAACTTTGTTTGGAAAAAATAGGTGGTTCATTTTGACTGCGTTTGTTCCAAGTTTGTGTGCGCTCCTCAAGGTCTAATCATTTTGCTTTAGACACTTCAGATGGTATCTTATATGTATCCAAGCTGTAAGATGTGAAGAAAGAGCGAGTGAAAAATATGGGAAACTGCTTTTGGTTTATTATCCGTACTTTTGTAAAGCTAAATGGGTATGCTTTAATTGAAGTTTGTTTACATTATTTTCTGTCAACATTAAGGAAAAATTTGTCTTTACAAAATGCCTAAAAGGAAGGATAGTTTTTAGCATTGATTGGATCTTAGAGCATCCACAATAATGCTCCCTATTTCTTAGCTAAAATTTAGCTAAAAACATAGAAAACCTATTTTAGGAGCTCTCTAACAAATTGGAACTCCAACCATACTCCCTAATTTGGAGTCATAAATGCTTTGTATCTGTTTATCATAAATGTTTTACTTTTTGTATAAAAAAAAATTTAATTATTAATTTACAATAAGAAAAAGGGTACACTGCAACATAAAAGTACAAGACACATGAGATACAATTGAAAATGACAATACAAAATATAGGAGCTGGAATCGAAAAAAAAATTACAAAACAGCAAATACCTATACGGAAAATAATTGGCTGTCAAAACAAGAAATCATGTGAAAAGAATTATATTAAAAAGTGATTGTGTTTTGCAAAATACCTACGGCTACAATTTAATTTTTTTAATAAAAAAACGGTATTTGTGTGTTGCAAAATATGTACAATGAAAAGAATTTTTAACAAAATGCTTGTACTTTGCAAAACACCTACAGGATCTGATGACAAAAATTGACAAAAAAACGTGTTTGTGTTTTGCTGGAAAGTTGATTCAAAAATATATAATTTGACAAAGGAAATAACAATAATGATAATATGTGTGTCATTTGAAAGGAGAAAATAAGACTAATTTTTCCCAATATATGCATACGAAGCAAGCAAATGTAACCGATAGTTGTGTTATTTTAAAGTATAGAGTGAACATGAAGGACATAGATGGAAAAGGTTTGCAAAACATAATGCTACGGTTGAAAGGAAAGGGAGTTAAAACCATATTTCGAAGATGAAGTGTACACTCTGTATTGTCACATCATATGAAATTGCATACGAAAGTGAGTTGAAAAAGCAGTTTCGATGATTTATAGCTTCCCCCAGTTGTGTAATGGCACAAGGAGTTCCTGGGAATTTTTTATGTATTTTTCTGATTTGTTATTTATTTATTATGAATTTTAGAAGTTAAATTGTAGGGAAATAGTCAGAAATATAAAATATTGACATGTGTTAGCTTTTTAAAGGCTCTCTGTCTAAGCATTTCGACATGTGGCCATATAACATGGTGACATGTGTTCTTTTTGTTATTTATCTTTTTATTTAAAAGAATTCATAAAAGTGAAATAATAAATAAACTTGTTATTTATTGTTTTTATTTTAAACAATCCATAAAATTATTTTCGCGTAAGCGCCTTTTTCACAAAATATTCATTTGGCGGTTTTAGTCCTTGAAATTGGGCTCTCTCTCGTCCCTAACCTAACCACAAACCCTCTCTCTCTCTTTCGCCATCTCGACCCCAAATTCTTGACCTCTCTCTCCAACCCAAACCCTCCATCCTTCTCTTCCATCTAGTGATCTTTTGGGTATGTAACTCCCTGTCCTTTTCTCTTATTTGATAAATTTGTTTGCCTTGTGTATGGTAGAATTGCTCTGTTCTATATTGGGCACCATTTTTTAGCTTGCTTTTCTGACTGTTCTCTTTCATAACTATGTATGAAGATAATTAGTATAGCGTGCTTGAGCGAGTAGAAATTAGAGGTCAATTTTCTGATTGGCCCCTGTGTGAATGGTTAATATAGTTACGCGCATCATCTTTCTTAGATGTGTTTTGTTTCCATGTTTTCCATCTCCTTTTCAAGATGTACAATTGAAGGCATCATATGTCCTATAAGTCTGAAGCTTCATTTACTTTTTTGTTGTCAATGTGCTATTGTAATTAACGTTTTAGAAGATGTGGAGTTTTGATATTTAAGGTTTGGATATCGTGCGGACTTTTCCCCACAACAGAGGCATAATTTAGTTTTCAATATTGTCTTAGAGAAACAACCAAATTTTGGGGATTACTTCATTAATCATTTTTCAGCCTTTTTGCCCTGCAATATAAAAAGTCTGGTACTCGACACTTCGAGAACAATTGAAGTTTACGGTTAGTCTTTGATATCAATGTGTTGAGCGGATGAAATGATTCCGTTTATCAAGATAATGTTCATTGTATTACCGGGGTGGCAGCATTGGATTAGAAGGTTTTGATGGGAAAAAGGTTATGGGCTATCATAAGGAAAAAGAGAGATTAAGAAATAATGGGAAAATGATATTGACCAATTGAGAAAAAGCATGAAATTGAACTACACTTATATGCATTTTCTGTTTCAAGGGATGGAGATTAAATTGAGATAAGTAAGTTGTTGGTGTACAAATTCTATAAATTTCGTTTATTTCTTATTTTGAAGCTTCTCATGAGCTGGAATTTTGTGGTGCCTGCTTTCCCATGTAGAGATATGCAAGTATTTTTGGGGTTGCGATGAACAAGAGAGGTTATGTGAATTTCTAGTTGTGAAGACATTGTATATGAGTCTCGATTTCTTAGCAATTACAGTTTGTATTGGCTGCTGGACAATTGTAATTGTTTGTAGGGCTAAATTTCACTAAGTTCAATGCAAAATTACTTTACCTCATTTGCCAGTTTGTTAGACATATATAAACTGACTTTTGTATGGAAGAACAAACATTCTACCAAAGAACCTCTTACTATTGGTTATGGTTGTCTGAAGCAATTTTTGGAGTCAAATGTATACGATTTGGAGTCAACTAAGCCAATTACAATCATTTTGAACAAACCAAGCTGACTTTCTAGTAATTACAAACAATGTAAGGCTAAGATGTTGCTAATTTATTAATCAAGTTCAATGGTTTGCTTTTCATATTGATTCCAGCAGTAATGTGCCCTTTTTTTAGAATTATTGTTATATTTGGTTAATATGGTTTGCTTTGTTGACCTTTGATTACAGATTTGTTGGGTCATTTGGTTTTATCTTATAGCTTTCTCTTCAATATATGGGTTAATGTAGTGCATGTGTTGTAGCAGGATTATACCAAGTATTGAAGGAGAAGAGCAAACACTTTGACGAAAATGTGAGTGACAACAAGAGCTTGATTATCAACGTTGAGTTGTCTAAGTATTGGAGGAGAGGACCAAACACTTTGAGGAGAAGCAAAAAAAGAAAGAAAGAGGAGTTCATGGATAAAAAGAGCTCAGGCTAGCACTCAACATCTTGTTTTCTTCCTGACTCTTCATTGGAGTTGTGTTTTGTGCATACAACGAATCTCCCAATCTGAACAAACTGAAGATTTGTCAACATGTCAACCGGTTCAGACCGCAATGCAAATCAGGGGGACTCCGATGGGTCATGGGAATATGCCCCTGTTATCCAAGGTCCCCTCTACCACCGCTGCCACTTCCAACCTCCTCGGCAAGCGAGGGCGACTCCGATGATCCTGCTGTGGAAATAAATGATATGAAGAACAAGCTGGAACACGACTCCTCCTTGGTCCATTATTGGACTCAAAAGTGTGTCGGAGCTGAGCCAGTTGGCGTATTTGACGCACCAAGTGAACAAAGCACGTTACGAGAAAGAGAAGCACAGAATTCGTGGCCTAAGAAGAAAGCTCAAAGCAGAGGATTTGCATATGACCGAGGAGGATGCTACCTACGAATCTTTGAGAATCCACAAAGGAGGCGACAAGCATGGGCATGCAATGTCTGTGGCTTTCAACGAAGGTTTTGAGCAATTCCGACGGTTCGCTGCAGATCTCTACAAAGATATTGACTGGGACGCCATAACTCCGTCTGCTACACAGCAAATCATCTCTGGCGGTGTACACCCACGAGCTAGGCCACCAACCAGCAAAAGCCAATGATAATGACGGCTGGTAGCCATATCAATCGCTAGGAAATCGTTATTCACTTGTTTGTTTTTTCTTAATGCCCGATCTGGGTTTGTGTTTACATGTTTATGCCCGATCTGACTTACGTGCACCTTATTCGAGTTTAAATCTGCTATCACAGCCTTGGGTTCTATGTTATTACTAGAGTTCAATCTTATTTCTTCGATCACTAACTCTCGGATCAAGAGAGTTCGATTACTAATCGCTCAAATTTTTGGTTTTAAAAATTGTCGGTGGGTCGATAAATTTTTTCAAGCATATCTGACACAGATATTCGGTTCTTTGACACATTACTGGCACATAGTGATGGTTTCAATATTCCCTTACATATTTCATTTTCCTTGCATCCGTTGCAAAGGTGTATAAAACCCACATTGCATGAATCCCAAACGAATCCTTCAAACACTGGCTTCACGTTCTGAAAACACCAATGCCCCAGGATGGACATCCACCTTCAAGTTCGACTTATACATAATTATTGCAAGCATGGTGCCGTTCACGACCATCCTTGTGGGACGTGGCAGGATCTATTCGAGGAAGGTCAGACAATGTTCAATACTATCGGTCCCCGACCCCTTCTCCCCCAAAGCCCGCAACTCCCATTGTTTGCATGTGTAAACCCCCAAATTTAGAGTGGTGCCAGGATTGCTACAATGACAAACGCATTCTAGATTGGGAGGAACGTGGCCACTTTGAGTCAAGTGATGACTCGATGCGCGATAACTAAGTGGCTCTTCAAATAACTTATTGTTGACTTTAATGTAGTTTTTAGTTTTATTTTTCTATGTCCGAATGTAAGTCATGCGATACGTGTGTGATACTTAATAATTATCGAATACAAAAGTTACTTTGTTTTTGGGCGGTTTCATTGCTTGTTCACATACCTTAGTTCAAGTATCAACATGAGGCACTTACATAAGATTCACTAACGATTCCAGATGGTTTCCAAAAAGACGCAAATTGGTATCAACAAATATTCAAACTCCGGGACCGTAAATGAAATCAAACTCTTGCAGAAATGACTCTGTCATAGTAGGTTCCCCGTCTGCGTGCTCGATCGGGCTGCAAATTCTCATCGATTGCAGCACCAACTTCTGCGTCGGAAGATGAAGAGCTGCAACATCGAAACAAATAAACAAGTCAACAGCATTTCGTGTATAAAATTCAAACCAGGACAATTACATATTCACTTACCCGCTCACAAGTTTTGGACAACTCCGTCTATCATGATCAGTCTTCCTACATTCACCGCACCGTTTATGTCCTTCCGCTGCCTTCTCTTTTTGTCCTTTCACTCTTCTCGCACGCCCTTTTGCTTTTACTCGATGGGGATCTTTCATTCGACTTGGGAAGAACTAGTTCCGACCTCTCCATTGGGTTCTTATTCGACACGAGCTCTTGATGACAACAACCTTGTAAGCTTCCCACGAATGTCGTCAAATGAATTTTCCACCAACTCAAAACCTTCATCACACAACAAAGCGAGAATCTATCAAATCACCCGCAACTTTGCCAAGTTTCGATTTCTTAACCAAAACAAAACCATCCACGCAATCTTTAACTTCTTTCTCATTCTTATCATATACTACACCGCACTTTGCACTTTGAAGCCATCGTTTGACTATGTAATTGTCCGGCAAGTGCTCCACCGCTTCATTCTTAAAAATGCTAGGATGTGTCGGCACGGAATACCCCAAAATTCAAATCCTTTGCAGCTGCAATAAGCTTTATCGGCATCTTTATCATGCACAAGCTCCTTCATCCATGTCACCCTGGATTTACCCGCTCACTTACTTTGTACCTGCACTGGGTCTCATCTTGTTCTACAAGTTCGAACAAGCATAAAAGGCTTCTGAAGTCTTCCCTCTCAAACATTTCAAGAATTTCCCGAGTGTAAATGCGTGCCATTTGATGTTGCATTGGTGTTCGAAATGGCAGTGGAGGTTTTTCATTGGTATCAACATGATCAGCCATTAACTCCTTGTGCCTCTGTGAACCAAGAGCTCTTTCAAAACGTACAATGAATTCCATCAATGTGTTTTTCTAGTTAATATATTGTTTGAAAAATGCATGACAGCTTTCAGCCCGTTGACTACTTGACATCCCAGCCGAAAACACATGTTTTACATATGATGGAACCCAATTCTCCCGCAAAGCATGAATCGAGCTCGACCACGGATGGTCTTTCAGCCCATTGCTTGTAATGATTTCATCCCATTTCGCATCAAATTCTTCTTTCGTGTCAATACTCCATATGCATTTGCACATTTAGAAAAACATTCCCCAATGCCGGGTTTCTCCATAAACTTATTCAAGATATGCCATATGCAATATCTATGGAATGTTGTTGGGAGAGTTAAAGCAATTGCCTTTGACATGGCTGCATCTTGATCAGTGATGATCATTTTGGGTGGCTCTCCTGGCATGGCTTTCTTGAATTCTTCGAACAACCATACAAATGAATCCGTGGTTTCACTAGTTAGGAATGCACAACCAAACAACACCGTCTGCCTATGGTTATTAACGCCTAACAAAGGCGCAAAGACCATCCCATAGCAGTTCGTGTTGAACGTCGTATCAAATACCACCACATCCCCAAAAAACCCATAAGCTCGTCTTGACCTTGCATCTGCCCAGAAAACATTTCCCATCCTTCCTTCCGAATCTACCTCCATATTGAAATAAAATGATTCATTTTTTCTTTGCTCGGCCAAAAAATGCTCCTTCAGCAGCTCTGCATCATGCCCAATCACCTCCCCACGCACGTCCCTTGCATAATTATAGACATCTCTCCTAACAAACCCGACATTTTCCAATCCCCTACTTGCACCTCAAGAAGGCTTACTGTTTATGTACAGGGATATTAACTTTGCTCATATGTACACTATAGGCCTTTGTAGACTACTGTTAAGTTACGGTGAGATCTCAATAGATGGACTTTATCAAGCTGTGGTCATGTCATGGTTGTGTACCTCATTGAATCCTACAACAATCTACTTATTCTTCTCTTCTACCTTCAAAATCGCAAGTTTAGCCTTGCACCCGATTCGAGTACAACCTCGCTGTCTTCTCTTACGACTAACGATTGCTTGTCAACGCATACCCTTGTTTACAGATACATATTCTTTCCTTGTTACCTCTTTTGTGAATGTGCACGTTCTCGTTGTAGAACACCGAATGCCGAATCCGGCTTTCGCGGCATACATATTATAGAAATTGAACACATCCTCACGGCAATCAAATTCAAGTCCCAATTTTGGTTTCAAGTCCGAACTAACTTCCGGTGTCACTGTCCTTCGCACTCCATTTCACAGTTCTTGCAATTTAACCACGAATATCACATCACCACCATCATATATGACATTAAAATCACTATACGTGAAACATTAAAGACCTACATACACACTAACGTAACTCGTGGCCGATGCCCAACATTTGGCACATGCTTTCAAATGACTTTAAAATATATATCAACTAACATATGACACCCAAATGACTCTCTGGTGAAACATTAAAGATATACATAAAACCTAATCGACTCATGCCGATGCCCAATATTTGGCACATGCTTTCAAACAGCTTTAAATTAAATATTAACTAACATATGACATGCAAATGACTCTCCATTGAAACATTAAAGTCATACATACAACCTAAAGTCACTCATCTTTGATGCCCAATAATGAAATTCACAAATACAGGGTTTAGGGTTCACCTCGTAACTGATTTCCAACTTCAAATTTTCAACAAATATGACAACGTAACGTAGCCCTTTTAGATCTAGACGTCAACCCCAACAACTTTTCTTCTTCCTCAACCCCTGTTTCGCCCGCTCAAGGATTTCAAAACCAACAAAGCAGAACCACAACGATGCGGTCAGCACTTTCCAACTCAACGCCCGGTTCGACGTTGCTCTAGGATTGACGTATGTCCCGACCCCAAAACCCAACCACAAAGATGAATTTATAAAATCCAAGCTTCCATTGTTTCTCCCGAATGGGAAACGCAGAAAAATGAGGGTACCGTTTATACATTCTTCCTCAAACCGAAAAACGATTAACAGGGGTGCTCTCTCTTGATGTTACGCTTCTTCCTCAATCAAAGCGATAAAAAATGGCCTCCTCATTGAACTGAGCGAACAGCTGGTTTGGAGGGGACTTACATTTTGGAGGGGACGTCTGCATTTTGGAGGGGACGTTTTGGAGGGAGAAGAGAGAAGAAGGCCTCGTTCTAATACAACACTTACACTTACAATTGCTTTTCATACAGCCGTTAGATTGGATCCAACGGTGTTCTCATGTTATGTTCTCACATAGGCGTTCTCACTAGATCCCGACCCGTCTACGGACGAATCCAACTTTTTGTTTTGCGAATGGGCCCTATCCAATCAGCATAGTTAGTGAACTACGTACCTTTGTGTTATTTAACATTTTTCTTCCCCTTTTGAAATTAGTGAAAATTTTGGCCGTTAGAGGTATCTGGGGATATTGCGTGTCGTATTATGGTTTGAATTCTGAATTCGAGTCGGGCTGGGCATCTTTAACAACCAAGTTAAGAGTACCAGTTTGTTGATCTTGATACCATGACTGACCATGCAAGTTAGGAGCAATACAAAGAATCCCACATCGCAAAACAGTTCTGTTAATGTTCCCCTTAACTATAAAAGGAGACCACTCTCCACTTAGAAAAGGGACTTGGAAAATAGCCTTCGAATCCATGGCCTTCGCCTTGATCCTTGGTCTTCGGCCTTCATTTCATTTCCTTTAGGTCAAACCCCTTTGTATAATGTAAATACACAATATTATAATGAGAATATACTTCTTTGTGGACGTAGCTCATTTCATTAGGGTGAACCACATATATCTGTCTTTTACATACAACTTCATCTTCATCATGTTGCCATTGACTACCGAAGGTCTTCACCTTCCCCCTGCCTACCGAAGGCACATACATTTGCTGAAGGTTCTCACCTTTAGCCATCAACAATCACACCTCACATCTAAGTTGATTTCAATCATGGCCGTCCATTTTTGAGCATCAACACAGTTCATGTTGTGATTGAGTGCATTAACAGTTTATTAACATTAGTAAGAATGAGTTGAAATAATGTATTAATGCCACCCAGATTCTATAGATTACAAAGAATGAATGTAAGAATTGCATACCTTTATTTTCATTTTTGGCAGTAGTTGCTAAAAGAGTGCCTGTTTTTTTGGGGTGTGTCAAAATAGCATTTTCATTAAACAAATGCCAAAGCAACTCCAGATAACAAAACCACCAAGACAAAGACTAAACTAAGCTCCAGACAAAGAGCCGAGATACATAGCCTTAGTCACATACATCAAACTAAAAACAACAAAAACTTAAGAAATCCTCCATGGAAGACAAGGAAGGCCATCAGACAGTAAAACTCCCACAAGAGACGGAGGTGGCCTAACAGCCAAACTTTCCAGTTGCTCTACTCTGATTCCAATAGCTGCAGCCTTGTGCGATGTGCGATTCAAAAGCCTTGGCACCCAGCTCCAAAGGACCGATCTGAAACCAATAGGATCTCATCCAGAAGAGGTTGAATGGTCCAAATAGCGATCCAGGTATTGACTGGACTGAAAAAAATTTCGATGGACCCCACTCCAACTGGCGCAGCCTATGTGCAAAGGAGAAGTGGGCCCCACACTGTTGCTGTGCTGTTGTGGTCTTTGACATGTTTGGACAGGTGGCGTGCTGTGGTGATGTTGCCGTTGGAATCCAATGGCAATAATTCAAACTTCCCTTTTTAAAAAAAAAATATTCTAATAGGTTAAATAAGTGATCTAGATTAAATCTAAGCTATTTTAAAGGTATAAAAAAAATCCAAATGCTGAAATTTAAATCCAACTCCAGCTGGCGCAGCCTATGTGCAAAGGAAGGAGAAGTGGGCCTCGCGCTGTTGCTGTGCTGTTGTGGTCTTTGACATGTCTGGACAGGTGGCGTTCTGTAGTGATGTTGCCATTGGAATCCAACGGCAACAATTCAAACTTCGTTTTTTTTTTAAAAAATATTCTAATAATAACTTAAATAAACAATCTAGATTAAATCTAATCTATTTTAACGGTAAAAAAAAAAAATCCAATTGCTGAAATTTAAATCTAACGGTCAAAATAATATTTTAAATTAATCTAGATCGGATTCAACTCCAAAACTCACTCCAAAATCTATAAATACCCACCCATTTCTCAATTAATCTACCAAAAGCATTTTATCTATTTCTCAATTTATTTTTCCTTTGTCAATCTCATCAATCTCCTTTCACATTCTTGTTGAAGATGTCCACAAAATCTTAAAGAGATGTGAATTGGAGGCCCGAAGAAGATGAGGCATTGTACAAAGGGTGGGTTTCTATCAGTGAAGATGGGGCTATTGGCACAAATCAAGCAAGCGACACATTTTGGAAGCGTGTATATCAAAAGTTTCTGGAAAATGATCCGGGCATTAGTGGAACCGAGCGACGAACATACTGTGGGAGCAAATTTCGTCCCACGAGAATATTCGTCTAAGATCCCGTCTTCTTCTTCTCTTCACTTTCTCTCTGCAAAACAAATAGGAATAAGAGGACCACACCCGGGGGGTGTTAGCCAAAGGCCCTCCGATGCCTAAGTTAGTACGTGTGTTTGTATAAAAACGGTAGCTAACAAGAGGGTACGGAGATGTATGCATGGTGTGAACCCGGTGGCCGGAGCCTTGCGTGGGAGAGAGAAAGAGTATGGCGGCTAGGGTTTGAGGGATAGAATTTCTGCAGTATTTTGAAAGATAAGTTTAGACGTACCTTCACCCTTGTGCGTAGCTATCTATTTATAGAGGGCCTCCGAGGCTAGGGTTTCAGAAGAATAATTCCATAGATGGAAAGGAATTATTCTTCCTGATTTGGTGAGGTTGGTGTGATTTAGTGAGGTTGGTGTGATTAGGGATTTAAATCAAATCCCTAATTAAGACAAGAATCAAATAACCTCCCAATTAGTTTAGGTAACTCCCAATTAGGTTTGGTAACTCCCAATTAGGTCAATTAATCGAATAAATCCCTAAATCAAATAATTCCCAAATGGAAAGAAATCATTTGACCTAGGAAATTATTAAGGGAATAAATTGGTTTCCACAAATGCCCCCCAGCTTCTGTGTGGCGCTTGGCGGCATGGAGGAGGTGTAAATTAATTGTTGGGCTGTCCAGCTGTGTCTGAGTTTCCTTCTTTGACTTAGGCTCCTGTTTGGAGGAGGCTTGTGACTTCTTGCAGGTCAAGGAGCCTCAATTGGTATAAGTGCAGGGCTTCTCTTCGCTCCTTTTCAAATTGCAAACTTGCTTCCTCTACTTTCTGTTTGTGAGAGAGATCTTGGAGGGTCGTATTGCTTGCCGAGAAGAGGAGTTGCCGTGCACACCAAGGTAGGTCATGGTCTGCTGATCTACTTCCATTTGAATTCTTTAACGTGTGGCTGATTAACTTCTGTCTTCTGCTTGCAGTAAATGACATCTGTAAGAAGTTGAAATTGGGGCCGCACATGGCTAAGGTCGGCCGACCTCTGAACATTCCTCAGGAGTTTCACGAGTGGCGTTGGCTGTTGAGCGAGTATCGGGAGGAAGTCGGTGGGTTGCCCCATGCCCAGGATGTTGAGAGATGGAAGCAGAAAGGTCTAGACCTTGATGATCTGCCCGCTGGATAGGAGGAGTGTTCTGCTGAACCCTCATCAAAAAAGAAGGCTGTTGGCAAGTCTTCAAGAGATGAAGCTGGTTCTTCGCGGGCGAAGAGTGTGTCCCCATTGAGGAAGAAGCCGAAGCTGCCTTCTGTTGAGAAGACACAAGTACGAGCTGTCCCCCATCATCTGCCAGGGTTAAACACCTCGTTGGTGCAGATACCAAGAAGATTGGCGGTATGCGCAATGCTCGGGATGTTCTACTTAAGCCTTATGCTGACAAGCTTTGAAGACCTCGATCTGCTCCGTGAAGTAGTCCGTGCGCGATCAAGTTCACCTGCTGAAAGGCAAAGAGATGCAGATATTCCTCTCCGAAGTTTGGGTCGTCTGCATCAGTTAAAGGATGGAGATCGAGTTGGGAGGTCTGCTCATGATCCGGCTGTTGAGTTACGGGCAGTCAAGCGTAGAGTTGATTCAGCGTCGTTGACTCCTTTTGAGGTGAGGTTGACGGAGGCTAAGAAAGCGAGTGAGTCATCTGCTCGAGCGAAAGGTTCCTCTGTAACGCCTGCGACTAAGCCCGGGGTGGAGCATTTTAGTCATGTCGGAGATGCAGGCGTGTCTGATTTGCTCAAAATTAACTTTCTGTCAAGCCCGTCCACTTGTGCTGAGTTGGTTAATCATATCCGTCAGGCCGGCGATCTTGATACCTTCTCGAGTCTTTTCTTGGAGAAGCAAAGGGAAGCGACATTTCATCTACTTCAAAAGGGAGTAGTTTTTGCTGCTGAGACTATTCGAAACTCGTCTGCTGTTACCCCCTCTTCTTCTCAACTCAGCGAGTTGGAGAAGAAGAATGCTAAACTGACTAGCAAGCTTTCTGCCGAGCAGGCGCGTTATGAAAAGAAGACGTCTGATTTGAGGGCGATGATATCTGAGCTGAAGAGTTCTCTTGTCGAGAAGGATTCCGCGCTTGGCTCTTCTGCTACTGACTTGGTTAGTCGAAAGGATGTTGATCTCTCCCTCAGTTATGACAAGCTCCTGGTTAGATTGCGCACCTACCACAAGTCTGCTGAAGAATCCAAGTTTGAGGTCACTGTAGATGCGTATAAGCTGGGCTACCTGGACTGCAAAAATGAGACTACTCCCTCCTATGCCATTGAAGATGTAGACATCGAGACGCTCTGCCCTGACTTGTTCCCTACGCAAAGTGAGCTAGTTAATGATGCAAATGTTGAATGAGTTGAAGAGCAGGCGACCGAAGAGGCGGTAGATGGAGCAGAAGAGGACGCAGCTGATGAGATGACGGCAGATGTCGTGGATCAGATCGATGGGGCTGCTGAGAGCGTGGCTGATCAAACGGGTTCTGGAGGGGCTGCAGATCAAGGATTTCATGCCTGTGCTTCGGAGTAGATGACGACTCCTTTTCAGCTTTTGTAGTTTCCTTTCTTGTTTAGAATAATTGGTCGTGTTTGACCATTTTTTTGTTGAACTTGGCCGGTTGGTCACTTTGCTATGGAAATTTCAGTTATTTTTTCAACTTCAACCTGCACATTGTCTTGTGAACTGCTTGAGTAACCAGCTAGTGTTTTGGTTGTGCATCTCCCTTAGGATGTTTGAATGTTTACACACTGCCTACTTGAAGGATGCTTTTCTCCACCTTCTTCAACATGCCTTGTAATTCTCACCTTGCGTCTTTTTGAAAGCGCGGCTTTTGGATGATTGTCTGTGAGGTCTACTTTGCAACTTCTGCCTTGCATCTCCCGGAGGATGCGACTTATGGGCGATGCTCTGCTTGACATGTATTGTAGTTTTCACCTTGCATCTCCCTAAGGATGCGACTTATAGGTGATTTTTCTCGGAGGATGCTTTATGCCCTACGTCTCCGGCAGACGCGCTTAAGGGGAAAAGGCGTGAATGGCTTGTTGTTACGCCCTGCATCTCCCTGAGGATGCGGCTTATGGGCGTTTTCCCCGTAGGATGTTTTATGCCCTACGTCTCTGGCAGACGCGGCTTAGGGGCAAAGACATGGATGACCTGTTTTTACGCCCTACATCTCCCTGATGATGCGGCTTATGAGCGTTTTTCCCGTAGGATGCTTTATGTCCTACGTCTCCTGCAGACGCAGCTTAGGGGCAAAGGCGTGGATGGCCTGTTGTTACGCCCTGCATCTCCCTGAGGATGCGACTTATGGGCGTTTTCCCCGTAGGATGCTTTATGTCTTACGTCTCCGGCAGACGCGGATTGTTACGCCCTGCATCTCCTTGAGGATGCGACTCATGGGCGTTTTTCCCCTATGATGCTTTATGCCCCACGTCTCCGGCAGATACGGCTTAGGGGCAAAGACGTGGATGGTCTGCTTTGTAGTTTACCCCCTGCATCTCCCTGAGGATGCGGTTTATGGGTGATGGTCCCGGAGGACGCTATGTGGAGAACTGCACATGTCTTTTGAATGAATTGTGCTGCTTGATGCTTTAGAAGGCGGTGATTTGCTCGCTGATGGATTATGAGCCATTGCCGGTAACCAGTGATTGTGGACAGCCAAACCAATAAATAATGTTTTTCCAGACAAGTCGCTCCACATTGGCTTCTTTAGTAGAGGATAGAGCTTCAACCTCGATCTATTTAGTAAAGTAGTCAGTGACGACAATCATCATTTCTTTCCTGGTAGACGTCGTTGGCATGGGGTCTACTAAGTAGATGGCCAATTGCGTGAAATGCCACGGACTGTTCTGCAGATGGTAGACTTCGGCATCCGGATTATGAACTGGTTTGTACCGTTGTTAGCGATCGCATCTTTTGACATATTCAGTGGAGTCATGGCGCATGGTATGCCAGAAATAGCCCATCCTTTAGAGCCTTCTGGGCGAATGACCTGCCCCCAGAGTGGTTGCCACACTCGCTGTCGTGAATTTTATAGAGGACCTCAAGTGTTTGAGGGTATTTTATGCGGGTGAGACAAGGGTCGGAGTATGATCTGCAAATGAACTTGTTGTCATGCATATAGTATTTCGCAGCCTTTTGCTGGACCTTCCTAGCATCAAACTGTTTGTTGGTAGATTTCCATTCACTGATTAGTCGATGATGCTAGCTGGGGTCTTCATCAATCTGCATTGTGTCGATCGACTCTGTTTCTTTGATGCTTGATCGATCAAGGTGTTCGACTGAGAATGAGCGTCTGAACTGGGTATCCAGCGCCGATCCTAAGCTTGTCAATGCATCTGCGTGAGTGTTTTCCGCCCGTGGAACTTGTTGGATGGTGAATGTAGGGAATTCTTTCAAAAGTTCTTGGACGTCGTCAAAGTACTGGATCATTCTTGGATGTTTTGCCATGTATTCGCCTAAGGCTTGACTCGTGATTAGCTGTGAGTCTGAGTAGATGGCTAATCTCTTGATCGACAGTTCTTTTGCTAGGTGTAATCCGGCAAATAATGCATCGTATTCTGCCTCGTTATTTGAAGAAGGGAATCCTAGTATGATGGCTTGTTCCAACAAAGTTCCGTCTGAGGTGATTATGACTACACATGCCCCCAAACCCTTGTGATTTGATGCTCCTCCTATGCGCAGCTGCCATATGTCATTGGGCAGGTTCGGATTGGCAGGGGAGGTATTGTCTGCTTTTGAAATATTCTTGTTTCTCGTGACCAGCTTCTCTTCTGGGTCATTCTTGAGCTGGAGGTTTTTAAGCCAGTCGTTCATGAGTTTCTCGACGTCCTCAGCTCGCAGGGACTGCGGCTTGCGTTGGAGTCCTCCGTGTGTCGGGCGCAGTTGATTAACTTCCCTCTCAGCCACCCAGGGTCGATCCCCTTGGGTGCCCTGCTCCTAGGGCGTGTTGGTGGATTGAGCTTTTAAGGATGCTTCCTTGACTTGTCATCGTGGATTGACATGCCTTGAGCGGGTTGGTGAGCGTTGATCACTCCGTCCGCCATGCTGACGTTCACGATCCCAGAGTCCTTGCGGTCCCAACCTAGAGTGGATGTTTCTCTGTGGGCCTAAGCGGGCCCAATCTCTCGAGCACATTGGACCTTGGACCTAATCTCGAACTAACCACTGATCGGCTTCGAGATTGACCTACAGATGGCTGGGCCTAGTTCAGGTGCTGAACAGCTCGGGTCTGGTTCCAGTGCTGAACTGCACGCTCTCATTCTCCTCCTTGTTTGCTTGTCATTGCCTGACTTGCTCGGGACCTCTCAAACTGCCGGCCTGTCTGCTGGCTCATCCCTCTCTTTTCGCCTTGAGACCCTAGACCAAGACCCCGAACCAAGTCGATCTGCCTGGGGAGTTGACCAACCAGATCGTTTTGGTTGTCTAGCCTGTGTGTAGGTTGATCGACCCTAAGGCTAAGGTCTGCTTAAGTGCGTGGGTCAGGGGGAGAGAGTTGCATTGGGCCCAAATGCATACGGGCTAGGGTTTCACTAGTGGCATGCGCCAAGTGTGACAGCAAAGGAGGGATCAAACGGATTTGGTCCAAAACAGGTGCAAGGTCCGTGACTGCGTCGCGGTGGTCAAGGTGATTGGTGCGGCAAGGTCGCGTGGGGGGGGCTGTGAGGTTCCGACGGGCGGCGGCACAGCTTCAACCACCACTCCTTGTGGCGGCAAGGTGGTTTCCACCGTTTTGGATTGCGTCGTTGCGGCGGCTTTCTCCTTAGTGCGGTTGCTTCCAACCATGGTTGATTGGAAGGCTTCGGTTGATTGAATAGAGTGTGAAAAATGGATTTAAAGCACGCTTTGAGTATTATTTCGCACTCTCAATGAAAGCACCAATTTGTGGGAGCAAATTTCATCCCACGAGAATATTCGTCTAAGATCCCGTCTTCTTCTTCTCTTCACTTTCTCTCTGCAAAACAAATAGGAATAAGAGGACCACACCCGGAGGGTGTTGGCCAAAGGCCCTCCGATGCCTAAGTTAGTACGTGTGTTTGTATAAAAACGGTAGCTAACAAGAGGGTACAGAGATGTATGCATGGTGTGAACCGGGTGGCCGGAGCCGTGTGTGGTGGCCGGAGCCTTGCGTGGGAGAGAGAAAGAGTATGGTGGCTAGGGTTTGAGGGATAGAATTTCTGCAGTATTTTGAGAGAGAAGTTTAGACGTATTTTCACCCTTGTGCGTAGCCATCTATTTATAGAGGGCATCCGAGGCTAGGGTTTCAGAAGAATAATTCCATAGATGGAAAGGAATTATTCTTCCTGATTTGGTGAGGTTGGTGAGGTTGGTGTGATTAGGGATTTAAATCAAATCCCTAATTAAGACAAGAATCAAATAACCTCCCAATTAGTTTAGGTAACTCCCAATTAGGTTTGGTAACTCCCAATTAGGTCAATTAATAGAATAAATCCCTAAATCAAATAATCCCCAAATGGAAAGAAATCATTTGACCTAGGAAATTATTAAGGGAATAAATTGGTTTCCACACATACCAAGCCATTACTTCTCAGTTCAAGACTATCAACCAACAATGTGTCTCTTTGAAAGACATGTTTGACTAAGGCCAATACGAACCCACAAAGTGGCTCAAATCTACATGATGTGGTAAGTAACCATTCTTATTAAAGTTTTAAATTTATATTTGTAATTTTATTCAACTCCAAACTTAATTTTTTTTTTTTCATGCATAGGACGTGTATGCGAAAACGATCTTTTTTAATGATAATAAGCCTCCAAATAGGCCTTTCAAGTTGTACCATGCTTGGGAAATCTTAAAAGATTGCCCAAAGTGGAACGATATAAATGAGCCTCCGCACAACGTTCTTACGGAGGAAGTGCAAGTATGGTGAATTTGGATAACGACTAGATGATATCATCATGCCTAGTCCAAGGCACGAGGCGAGATAAACAAAAGGCTGCAAAAAAAAAAAAAAAAAAAAAAAGGGAAGATGACTGACCATTCTCATCAAACAAGGGATAAGTACTTGTAATCATTGGTTGAGCAAGTCATTGCTTTTGAGAAGGATAAGAGACGAAAGCTCAACATATTGAACAAGTTTGTCCAAGATTAAGTTGATGCTTATATGTATCAGAAGCAACAAGATAAGGAAGCCCAAGAACAAAAAATAATGTCCATGGACGTGTCCAAATTTACTCCAAGAAAGGAGAAGTATTGGGGGGATAAACAAGATGAAATTATGTAAGAACATGCACAGGGTCAACAGTCTACCCATAATCATGAAGACAACTTAAGGGACTATTATCCAAGCCCCCACGATGGTAGTTATTAGTTTATTCCTATTGGGTTTCATGTATGGTAAATTTGAAGTATTGTGTGTTTTCTTTTAAAATTATATTATGTGTTTTCTTTTGGAATAAAATTATATTTGTGGAATTCAATTTTTTTTTTAATGTCAAATTATTCAAAAAATTAAATTATGAAGTTATTTAAAAAGATTAAATAAAGAAAAGTTATTCATAAAAAAAATAGACGTAAACCATTATTAAACAATTTAATAAAATTGTGGACTTAAAATTTGAGTTTTGAGGATTGGGATAAAAAACGATTTGAGTTCGGGCACAAATAGTTACTTTTTGAAAGGGGAAAATTTGAGTTTAGCCCTAAATGAGTTGGAGAATGCCTAATGTTTGCTCCCTTTTTTCGTGGTTGGCTGTTAATTAGAGACTAATGGAACCATGAGAAAAGTTTGGTTTCTGCACACAACATCCTTTTGATTCTTCCCCAACCAAAGATTGAATTTAAAGGTCCATGTAAAGTCGAACAGAAGAGGTGGGCAGCAAGCTTTTTCCATGAAAAATAATTGAAAAATAAAAGATGTTTTTCATTTAATACATATCCTTGCTGAGATGACCTAACAACATGAGAACATAGGAGAAATTTTTGTTCTCTCCTCACCATTCGTTGGTCTGCACCTGGAGAGATGGCAAGTATGGCTGCCATAGGTAGGTTGGTGGGGGAGGGGTCAGGTAAAGAGAGATTTTAATTTTTTTTAAAAGTTAAATTAAAATTTTCTTTTAAATTATTATTTTTCACACATGGCACCTATGTGGCATACATTTAAGCTAAATGATGGGTCCTATTTGAGCCATGTCAGTATTTTTAACAGACATTTAATGAAGTTGATAATAAGAGGCAAAGTGAGACGCAAAATATCGGTCAAATGAATAAAATGGGTCACTAATTAGACTTTCAGGAGGTAAAGTGAGATTTAACCATATTATTAATAGTAGAAACGAGGATATATATAAATTTGTAAGTAAACAACCAAAAAATTGAAACTTTTAGTCTAAACTAAAAAGGGAGGGAGGTTTGTCACACACGCTAAGACCCCATTTGGCTAAAAAATTGAAACATTAAAACAATGAAATAACACAAAAAATTAACGATTTATTTATTGGTTGGGCATAAAAAAATTATTTATCGTGTTACTAAAGTAATTAAGGAAAACTGAGACAACTCGTTGCTAATTGGGTGGATGCCCCAGACAGTTACGTAATACCTGACAAAAAGAAAAAAGAAAAAAGAAACGTCGCCTGAGAGATTCGAACTCTCGCGGGGAGACCCCATGTACTTAGCAGGCACACGCCTTAACCACTCGGCCAAAGGGACACTTGTCTTTCCTCTTGCAATATATTTCAAAATATATATGTAATTCGGAGATTCGCTCGAATGCCCTCGCGCTTACACAGAGACACTGTGGGATAGCGGAATCCAGGCTGCGTTTTAGCCCACGTGCACTTGTGTGGTGCCTGTCGATCAGTGGCATTTCCGTCCTTTCACACGCCTCAAACCCCTGGCCCTGGGCGCAGGCAGATCTCCTCTGTTGCTTCCCTACACACGCCTCCAACTCCCCACTTTCCTTCCTTTGGCGCTACTCAGAACCTTTGACTTTTTTCCACGACCCGACAAATACTCCACGGCAAATCCCAACGCGCCACGTGGCCCCAATCACTTTCCACTCGTCCATCTGCTCTCCTTCCCAGTCCCCACGTCATCAACAAGAAAAAGCTACGCCCCCACTCCACTCAGATCATTCCACGTGGACCCCTTCCCCCGGCGCACGTTAGCGACAGCACTCAGTAGGCAGCAGCCACTGCCTCGCCTGGAGGATGTTTTTAAGACTTTAGAGACGGAGATTTCGATTTTCAAACCATCAACTACCAGCTACTCCAGACGACATTTACAAAGCGCCGTTTTATAAAAAAAAGCAGTATATTCCAACACCAATCCACTCCGTCCGATTTAAATCCAACGGCCCACATTACTCCTCCACTTTTACATAAATACCCTTCCCTCCTAAAACGCCTCCATTTTCAACACATGCTTCTGCTGCTTCTTCACTGACGGAGATCCCAGCCCCTTCCCGAAAATGGCGTCGCTCGCCCTCACCAGCACTCTCTCCCCCACCCTCCCCTCTCTCAGATCCCGCGCTTGCTTCCCAAAACCGCTATTTCTAAAACCGTTTTCAGTCAACCAAACCCACCGAAACTCCCTTAAAACCGCCGCTCTCGGTCTCGGTTTCAACAAAACCCACATTTCCTTCCCCAAACTCGCCAATTTAACCCGCGGCTTCTCCGTCAAGGCCGCTGCGACAACCGGCGGCTCTTCGATCACTCCGGCGGCCAAGGAACCATGGCAAGGCGCGGCCATGAAGCCTCTGCTTGCGTCCATTGCGACGGGCGTAATCCTCTGGTTCGTGCCCACCCCTGCAGGCGTTACCAAGAACGCGTGGCAGCTTCTGGCGATTTTCCTCGCCACCATCGTCGGCATCATCACCCAGCCCTTGCCTCTCGGAGCCGTCGCCTTGCTTGGCCTCGGGGCCTCCGTCCTCACTAAGACGCTGACTTTCGCGGCGGCTTTCTCCGCCTTCGGAGATCCAATCCCCTGGCTCATCGCCCTCGCCTTCTTCTTCGCCCGAGGCTTCATCAAGACCGGCCTCGGAAATCGAATCGCGTACCAGTTCGTCTCCCTCTTCGGTAGTTCCTCTCTGGGGTTAGGGTACAGTCTGGTCTTCAGTGAAGCGCTTTTGGCTCCGGCGATCCCGTCCGTCTCGGCCCGAGCCGGAGGGATTTTCTTGCCATTGGTGAAGTCTCTCTGCGTCGCGTGCGGTAGCAATGTCGGCGACGGGACAGAGGGAAAGTTGGGGTCGTGGTTGATGCTAACGTGTTTCCAGACTTCGGTGATTTCGTCCGCCATGTTCTTGACGGCCATGGCTGCTAACCCGTTGAGCGCCAACTTGACTTTCAATACGATTAAGCAGACGATTGGGTGGACGGATTGGGCTAAAGCTGCAATTGTGCCTGGTTTGGTGTCGTTGATTGTGGTGCCGCTGTTGTTGTATGTGATATACCCGCCGGAGGTGAAGAGCAGCCCTGACGCGCCCAAGCTTGCCAGGGAGAGGCTGGAGAAGATGGGCCCCATGTCTAACAAAGAGATTATAATGGCTGGCACTCTGCTTCTTACGGTACGCATTTCTTTTTAGTTACTAATGCAATTATTAGCCAAAAGTAGTTATAAGTTCCTGGGTTTTTTAAATTTGGTCTTGCTTAGAAGTTTCTTTATAAGCTAAATTGGACAATGATTAGTGAACTTGGTTTTTTGATTAAAGTAGTTTGTACCAATTTTTTTCCAATGAGTATTTGAGGCATTGAAGTGTGTAAAACACTTGTTTGTTGTCGTGTTTTACATAGAGCTTCAGTGATCTGCAAAAATTGAAGGGCGACCATTTTTTGGATTCTTCTTGTAAAAATTGTGTGTCTTGACTTAACCTTTTCTGGTTGTAAAATTTAAATTCATGAGTGGAGCTTGTTGAAGAGCTACACTCTGTTATTTTTAAAAGAAGCTGTAATCAGTTTTTGGTTTGAATAATTGCAAGAATTTAATTAGTTATCAGTGCCATTCATCCTCTTTTGCAAATTTAAACTGAATGTTCCAAGTCTCTGTTTATTGCCTTCCGTTTTTTAATTTGCATGTTCCTCAGAAAATTTAATTTATCCTTCATGTCAAATGCTGTCCGTAATTGTTCCTTTTCCATTTCTTGCATAAAAATCCTATTCTCTATGATGCTATATACAAGCATTACAATTTATTGCTAATAAACTAGAAATGGTTCTTCTCTTGGTGGTAGTCCCATTTGACATGATATTCATTCAGCGCATGAAAATTTGACTCGTCTACTTTCAGTTTTTGTTTTGAGGTAGCATTGCGTCATTTGGTTCTGAAGTAACCAAATGTTATGTTGTATGAGAATTTTACTGGCAAGATTCCCTTCATCGTCGATTATCTTTGTTGATGATATTCTACAGTAAGTGACACTTCTAATGCATGATTAAGGATTGTGAATGTGTTTCCTGATAGGGTTTGTTTGGAGAATTATATTTTATGGGGTTGTAGGTTTTAAGTTTATCAAATTATCTACCAACTCAGGGTGTTGGGTGGGAACTCTTGTAGGCTGTTCCTTGCAGCTTCTTTCTTCTTAGGCATCACCCCTCTTCAGTTTAGGACACTGTTAAAGCTCGTGTCAAGGTAGGTGCTCCTCTTGGAAAGGTTAATACTTATTCCCGTTTCATCTTGCTCCTCTTCTAGTGGTTGTATAGGCTAGTAAAAAGCGACGAAGTATAGTCACATGGAGATGTTACTCAGATCACTGACTGAATGCAATGAAGTATTTTTTGAAAGATTATTGAAATTTCCTGTACTGGTGGACATGTAAAGTTTAAAACCAGCACAGGATAAGAAATGTGAAGGATCCAAAAATGCTAAAGAGATTATGAATAATATATGATTTGCTCGATGGACCGAAGTGTTTATAGGAAAATATTGAAATTGCAACACCTACCATTAACTTTTCATGGCGTATGTTTTCAGAGTTTACCATTCACCTTATGACATTTGCAACTGGGTGGATAGGGGTCATAATTCTCCTACTCCATGCTGATTGTTCTAGCAGCCAAGCTTGAAAATACTAGTATAATAACTCAGTTGATGCTGTAAAACTAATTCCCTTTACTGACACATGTACACAAATGTCTGATGCTGTTTCTGTAGATGCATCTATATTGTCACTTGAAAATATATATGCTCATAGTTTACCTCCTTTTTCTCTGTGATATATCAGGTTGGACTTTGGATTTTTGGAGGAGTTTTGAATGTGGATGCTGTTACTGCTGCCATTCTTGGATTATCTGTTCTCCTTGTTACTGGTGTTATTACATGGAAGGAGTGCTTAGCTGAATCCGTTGCTTGGGACACACTTACTTGGTTTGCTGCACTCATTGCAATGGCTGGGTATCTCAACAAATATGGTCTTATCTCCTGGTTTAGTCAAACTGTAGTTAAGGTTTGTCTTCTTTTCCTCTCACTAGTCACCTAGATGTGGATGCTTATAAATGTAGGTTGGCAATTTAGATGAGCATTACGTTTTTCTTTGTTTGTTTCTGTGGCAAAAAACTTTTTGTACTCGCATAAAAGTGGGTTCAGCCTCTCACTTAATTTATGGTCCTTTTAGTTATCATTTGTATGTATTTCAGTTTGGCAAGTTTTCATAACTGGCTTGAGACTTACAAATCAATAAGAAATTTTAACTAGCTTACAAGTCACTCTGCTAGTTATCCGTCATCTGATTTCAGTATGTTTCCATTTACTGGTGTTAACTACTGCACTCGCATTAGTGCACTGATGTTATAAGTCCTGCTATACGACCTCAACCTTAATGAATCTTCTGCCGTATGTTGTTAAGTGCAGTGTTTTACTTTTGGTTGTCAGTGTCACTAACAACTATTCTGCTCTTTTTACAGTTTGTTGGCGGATTGGGTCTTTCATGGCAGCTGTCTTTTGGCATTCTGGTTCTTCTCTATTTCTACTCTCACTACTTCTTTGCCAGTGGAGCTGCCCATATTGGTGCAATGTTTACAGCATTCTTGTCTGTTGCTAGTGCTCTTGGTACTCCACCGTACTTTGGAGCGATGGTGCTTGCATTCCTCTCCAACCTCATGGGTGGCCTTACCCACTATGGTATTGGGTCGGCACCTGTTTTCTACGGTGCTAACTATGTTCCGCTTGGCAAGTGGTGGGGCTATGGATTCCTTATCTCCGTCGTCAATATTATTATTTGGCTAGGAGTTGGAGGGGTTTGGTGGAAGTTCATCGGCTTGTGGTAAAGGGAGTTGGCCATGAAATTTGCTGACTTAAAATCTGGCACTGTTTCTGATGTTTGTTCACTGAGATGCTGTTTCACTTCTTTGCTGAGGCACACTATCGATCTTTCCCTTTAATTCTTTCACGTGGAAATAATCTTTGGTCATTTCAGGGAGACCTTTTGGGTGAAATTTGGTATACATAGGAGGTGTATTTTAGAGCAGAAATTAGATAATGTAGCCCCAAATTTTGATGTAGCATCACAGGAGCTGTCTTCAATTCATGGTCATCATTTGTTGTATGCTTGTTGAATCTACCCTTATCGTGTGCCACATTTATTTTCTCAGTGGTGGGGCTCATGTCACTTCACCATATTACTTTTCACATTGTTAGATTGGTAGGTTTTGAGTGATTGGGCTAGATATAATTGGTTGAATATTCCATTACTCATTATCTTTTCTGCATTTGTTGTGACTCTGTGCAGTTGCCTCTTGAATATTCCATTACTTATTATCTTCAATAAATAAATAAATAAATAAAATTGGTTGAAGAAGAAATAGGCAAAACGTCATTTTTGGTCCTTGTAATTTACCACTTTTATCACTAAGGTTTCTGTGGTTTTAATTTGATCATTTTTGCCTTAGTGGTTTTCAATTTAAGCAAATCAAGTTCAATTCCAAATTTCTGTCAAATTAGGTTAACTGCTGTTACTTCTTAAGGGGCATTTCTGTCAAAAACAAGAAAGAGAAAAGAAAAAAAAGGAAAAAGCGAAGGAGAAGAGAAACCGTCTGCTACACCACCACCCCCACCGGCCCACAAGCCACCACCACACTTGGCCATCTCCTAATTCTCTGTGATCATTCTTGTTCTGGATCAGTGACCAAATAAATAAATAAATAAATAACTAAGAGAAAAAGAAAAAAAGAGAGGGAGAATCATACAACGAAAATGTGCAGAAGTGTAGTTAAAAAGTCATAATTAAGAATAACCAAGACGAGACTTTGTTTTGAGGAAGACATGGACAAGCATCTTAAACCCAAAGATGTATTATCAATGCCTTGGGACAAGAAGACCAGTTTCATTAGATAACAAAACAGAAACGTATACAGCTACACATATGCAGCTCTTTGTGAATTCAACTAAGCATTCTACGCCAATTAATTTGATCATCTTCAAGCAAGATGATCCACAGTCAAGAAATAATTTCCCACCATGACGAATGATGCAATCCCACTGCGAGCCATCCGTAAACCAAGGCCACGGAACAAGAGATTCCTGTCTGTAGGGTGAATCCCTGTAAGTCTCTCAAACCCATTCCCTGGTCTTCCCCATTTCAGAAGAAGAGCCGGAGCGGAAGCAGATTCCTCGACTTTTGATTTCGTTCAAGGAGGAGATTAATATAGTGGCTGATCTATCGGATTTCGAGAGAAAAGCTCTTCAAGAACTGAAGCAGCTCATCCAGGAAGCTCTCAACAGTCACCAGTTCACTTCCCCAAAACTCCAAGAGACCCATGAAAAAGCAGCAGCAACTGAAGCACCACCACCCATTTCTGGATTAGAAACTAAAACGACCCATGAGCCCAAAATCGAAGAGAACCCATTGAAGGAAGCAGAGGAGGTAGCTAAAGAAGCGACACAATTGGCCGTTCCTCTAGAGAAAGTGTCAATTTGGGGAGTTCCTCTTCTCAAGGATGATCGGAGCGATGTGACTATTCAAAGAAAATGTGCGTTATAATGTGTTTGGGGAGTTTCAGAATTGTATCATAAAACGTGTGGGCTGGTGGGAGAGAGATGGAGATGGCGATGGTGGAGTTGTACTGGGTTGGGGTGATTAGGGTGTCTTTGGTGGGGGTGGTGGTGTAGCAGACGGTTTCTCTTCCCCTTCTCTTTTTTTTCCTCTTTCTTGTCTATTGACCGAAATGCCCCTCAAGAAGTAATATCAGTTAACCTAGTTTGACAGAAATTGGAGATTGGACTTGAATTGCTTAAATTGAAAACCACAAAGGCAAAAATGATCAAATTGAAACCACAGGGACCTAAGTGGTAAAAGTGGTAAACCACAGGAACCAAAAGTGATGTTTTGCCGAAGAAATAAAGATACTTCTTCCCTCCTTACCCATGAGGAACTCCTTACTAGCAAATGTGGGTGAACCACAAACTAACACTTGTCTTTTTTATTTATTCCCAAAGATGCATTTATTTCACTTTAATTATTCTTAACAAGAGATACACGTGTTGGATTATGGTTGAACCACATCAGTAGGCAACTCCTTATAGGCAAATGAGGGAAGCATTATCCAATAAATAATGAAACAAGATAATAATTAAATAGGCTACAATAGAGCTGGCAATGGGTCGTGTTGTGTCGGGATAATAAACGTGTCAAGAATACTCAATTCGAATCCAACCCATTTAATAAACGCGTTAGGTTCGGGTCGTCTTAAACAGGTTACCTAGTTAATAACCTGTTTAATGAAAAGTGGTATCAACTAGTAACTAGTGAAATTCGATGTTGAACAACTCCATCAATTTTTTTTTTGTGAGAGAAACCAAAGAGAGAGAGTGAGATTGATGATGATGATTTGAGAGTTTAAGAGAAGAAAAAAAAGAGCTAGTTTTCTACACCTGCATAATTATTGGGGAGGTGCATACATTGAATATTAGGTAAGGATAAAATACGTACCATAAGCAAGCTCCATCTATCCGATAGATAGAAACCATAGTATGAAAAATTGAAAATATCGCCGAAATATCGGCGATATTTCGGTAATTTTCATACAGCGATATTATCTTTAGTTCCAGTTTAGTTTCGTGATTTTTTCGAAAATTTCGACGAAAATTTCGCTATCGAAATTATTGTCCAATTTATCATTGAAATGGTGATATTATCGAAATTATCGATAATATCGCGATATGAATAAATCAGAAAAAATCAAAGGCAAAGAAATCGCTGAGAGAGAGGTTGAAGCATGAGAATAGAGTATCTGTGCAAATTATGATTCCTAGATGCCATAAGCAAGACACTCCAATCAAACCCATTTGAGAAAACAACCCACACAAAGCATCCAGGACATAAAGCACCAAAATTTAAATAAAACTCGTCAAACCCACATTGTAAATCTCAGGTTTCAACACAAAGAGCTACAAATTGTCACTAAGATCCATGAAAGCTAAAGCTTTACCTTTTTATGGGTGGAAGAGAAGACGAAAATGAGGAAAATGGTGAGAACGAGGAAGCTGAGGAGCGATCGTGGCTGAAGCAGAGCGAAGAGACATAGATAGAGAAGAGAGAGAGACAAAGGAGAAAAACAAGAAGACGGAAGGGGAGAGGCGGCGTGTTCAAAGAAAATAGTGGTTAGGTATTGTTGTAACTTAAGTTATTGTAACATTTTATATATATTATTTTATTTTGATGGAACTGTAAACCCCTTAAATATAGTGTTTGTACACAAATATCACAATTGCGATGCTTAGTTTCATTGGTTTGAAGGTGGCGTTGCAAGTGGGAGGTAGAGGGTTCGAAACTTCTTACCCACAATTTTTATCAATTATTAACATTTTTGGAATCCCATAAGTTTGGTTTGGTTAAATCGGTTGTTTAATTACTTAAATCTCTATAATCATTTTATTTATTTCCTATTTAATTCTTCATTGGATAAATTTATTTATGTGGTTTGGTTAAATCGGTTGTTTAATTACTTAAATCTCTATAATCATTTTATTTATTTCCTATTTAATTCTTCATTGGATAAATTTATTTATGTTCTTAGTTGATTTTCAATCTTCACTATAATTTTTAAACATGGTAAAGTGCCTAATTTTCATGACAAATCAAGTTGATTTACATCTTATATTATTTTACAATTTTTTATAAATAAAAATATAAGAACGTGTACCATGTCCAGGTGAATAACGTGAAATAAGGTTCTTTCATGTATCTTACCATACAATTTATAAAGTGTAAAATATTGTAGTAAAAATGATAAATAAATTACTAGAGGGTGTTTAATTTTCTTTCATTAATTACTCAGGATTTTCTAAGAATAAATATTGTCATTTTCTCAATATAATCAACTTAAATCACTCAAACCCACTACGCAACGCATTTCCTTCCAATCTTTTGTGTCAAAATAACAGGATGATTGACTAAATAAACTTTTTATAAAGTTTCATTAAAAATTTTCAATGTATTTATCACAATTTGGCTGGTTTTATCCAATTTTTATCGATATCGATATTTTTCCGATATTTCCATCGATATTTAGTGTTTTTAACCACCGATATTTCCGAAACCTTCGATATTTAAAACCTTGATAGAAACTACTTATTTTTTTCGACCACAAAAAAAGAGACTACTTATTTTTCGTAGTATCTCACCTTGAAATTGCAGAAACGTCCAAGGGTGATATTTTTCTTAATATATTTCCTTGGAGTTGAGCACCAAACAGAGCAGAAGAGAGATCATTTTGAGCTGAAATTACAGAAGCTTTCTTTTTTGGGGTGCTGGAAAGAAAGGAAACCAACCAACCACATAGACATGGCTGAATCTTCCACTATTGCCAAGCCAGAGGCAGAGTTAGGATCCAAAACTGTCCAAGAGCTGCTCCTGCTCGCCAAAGGGGAACAACAAGTGCCTGAGAAATATATCCATAAAGTTGAAGCCCCAGATGCTTCTTCTGTCCAGTTGAAGGATATCCCAGTAATTGATCTTGGCCTCCTCCTCTCACCTTCCTCAATCACTCAACAACAACTTGAGAATTTTCGATCAGCTCTTACCACATGGGGTTGCTTTCAGGTCTGAATTCAAATACCCTATTTAATGAATTACCAAACTTTTGTGTTTACTTGAGAAAACTTGGTACAAGTTCTAATGAGTTAGAAAAGTTTTGAATCATCCACGTTTGAGGCTGCTTTGACTCTGTGTTCCAGGGAATAAACCATGGCATGACACCTGAATTCCTAGACGAGGTCCGCGAATTGACAAAACAATTTTTTGCACTTCCAATGGAAGAGAAGCAGAAATACTTGAGACAAGTCAACGATTTTCAAGGGTATGGGAACGACATGGTTTTGTATGAACATCAAAAACATGATTGGACTGACCGGCTTTACCTTTCTGTATATCCACAAGAGGATCGAAAGCTCAAATTGTGGCCTCAAAATCCCGAATCTTTTAGGTAACTTGTGTGTTGCTTGCTATAAATGTATCTTCTTCCTTCACACTGAAACAATATATATTATTAATGCAGGGGAACCTTAGAGCAATTTTCGATGAAGTTACAAGTGGTAACAAAAGCTGTCCTTGGGGCCATGGCGAGGTCATTGAATTTGGATGATAATTGCTTTCGGGATCTGTATGGAGAACAAGGGAAAATGGATCTGAGGTTTAACGTTTATCCTCCTTGTTCAAGGCCTGATGTTGTCCTAGGTTTTAAACCACATGGAGATTCATCATTAATCACCCATGTCTTGCAAGACAAACAAGTCGAAGGTCTTCAGTTTCTTAAAGACGATCAGTGGTTTAGAGCTCGCATTGTTCCTGAGGCGCTTCTCATTATTCTCGGTGATCAGACAGAGGTAAATCAAAAGTTCTCTCTGAACCTGTTCAATTATTGGTTTTAAGTAACTTTTAAAGCAACGCCTAATTGAAATTTGGTGAGTAATTGAAAGCTTAAAAATGTACCCTTTTGGCCGACGGGGTCTAGTCTAGTGGAAAAAGGGTATTGACTTGCAAACCAGTGGTCTCAAGTTTGAACCCAATAACAGCTTTGTAGTGTGTGTGAGAAAATCCCCCCTCCCCAATATCGATTGTATAAAAATGTACCCTTGTGTATCTCATTGTTGTTATGGCTAAAACAACTCATCAAATATGCTTTTAATTGTTTGAATGACACCCTTTGAGCGAATTTTAACAATCTAATACAGTTGGCTTGGCTTAGAGAAGCTTGATTGTTGGTTTCCTTGTGATAAACAGATATTGAGCAATGGAATATTCAAGAGCCCTGTCCACAGGGTAGTGATAAATCCAGACAAGGAGAGGATCTCTGTGGCTGCCTTCTGCATGCCTGAATCAGATAAAGAGATTGAACCCTTTGAAAGCCTGGTCAATGCGTCAACGCCCAGATTGTACAAGAAGATGAAAAATTATGAAGACATATATTTCCAATACTACCAGCAGGGGAGGAGACCAATTGAAGCAGCAAAAATTTAAACTTACTCTGTAATATATTAAGTTAAGGGTAAAACTCAATTTTGGTCATTGTGTTTAGGTTAAAAAACATATTAATAAATACTTTATTAAATTTCTTAGTGAAACCGAGTCGAACTTGTTAGCATAATAAGTTAGTTTCCTAGAGACCCTAAATCTAGGAAACTACAATGTTGACTTCTTGGGATTGTGTGTATTGAATGTTGTGTAATTATATTGGAATTGAGGGCATTGAATGTCGTGTAATTATATTAGGATTGGGGGTATTGTAATTTTTGTAACTACACAAATTACAATATCAATCACATTAGTTGGATGAGCTTGAAAACCAAGCTACTTCATTGTATAAATATGTGTGATGGTAATACAAATGTATCAAGTTGAAGAAATCATAAAATGTTTGTGTTGTTCTCATTCTCTCTATATTTTCCATATTTTAACAAAAATTTTGTCTCAGAATCACGAAAGCAGTTCCAGAAAACTGAACAGAAAGTACTCGATAGTTCGTAGAGTTTTGATCAACTTGAAGGCTGCTAGTTTGACTATTATGTTTGGGTAAGTATAGATAGATAGTGATCAAATCTGGCTACAATGAATGGTTTTGAAATCAAGAAAATAACTTATTTTAACAGCCCCTATAACATTATGTCTTTTAAGTCAAAATTTTCAATTAAGGTGGGAGAGGATATTCGAAATCTCTTTCAACAGTATAAAAAAAAACTACCACTACAAGAAAATATGAGACTAATGCAAATATGCATTGCACCTTCATTCAGATGATTCGATTTCTCAATCTTTCGAACTTGCTCCTACAGAACCAAGGTGAAGTGTTTATTCCTGAACGGCGGAAGTGGAAAATCTAATGGGCCGCCACAAAGTAGCCCACTCACCGCCACGCGCTGCCAGCAACAGTGGGTGGTTTGAAAAATTCTCTAGCGACGGAAAATTCTTGAAACTTCAGTCAAGCCCTATTGTAACTTTTTGTCATAGGGGGTAGGGGTATTTTAGTCATTTTTTTTATAAATGAATTTTGAAAATTGAGTTGCCCCATTGCGCAAAGCTCGTCGATACGAGTTCGTAGACAGGTGGCATGCTCAATTCCGATTTGTAACGAAGAAGTTATAATCTACGGAAGTGCAGTGGCACAACTTCACAAAGTCAAACTTTAAAAAAAATTTGGGCACTTTCTATCCTTCGTTCTTTCTCCCCTAGTTTTCTTCTCCTCTTTCTCTTTCTCCCTTCTCGCGTAATAGGCCAGTGACTTTGGCCGTTTTTCACTCATTTCTGGTCACTTTTTGGCCGAGTCCAAGACCAAAAGATGTTCCCCTAGGTGTGTTGGTTCTACAGAAGGGAGATTAGCCAATGGCCTCGAGATTTTCTGGTAGCCGGAAATCTCTCAAGACACCCACGTACTGCCGGAGGCACGTGGCGGCCCATTAGGTTCTAAAATACTCCCTATGTCATCCAGAACACGACAGTATACTTGGATTTGAATTTGGTTAGCGTTTGACTATCGAACACATATTGCGCCTATTGTGCGATATCCTGGTTCGATATATTCGGACCATTCGATCGATTCCATTTTCAATTATGTTATTCCCCGTACCTCTAGGATCGTATAGGAACCTGTTAATCAAGAATTGGAGTCCGGATACTTCGAATCAACGATTCTAGGGTTAGACTAACCGGTCGCAGTCCGCTTGTGCCATCGACATTGATCCAACCACTCAATCGAGGTCAAACCCTTGTGACTTGTTTAGTAGACTTTGTCGAACCTTTTAGAACTTTTGGTTTGGAAATCGGAGGTCGTGGGCCTCACGGGCAAAGTTGACCAATATAGGAAGTTTGATTGCACAGTTCACCACGGGTCTTCTGAGACCATCTCATCCTTTGGAAAGTACTAGAATGGCCCTAGGAACTTTCTAAAAAGTCGTGCATACACTTTAAATTTCGGAAACTAGGACTTTGAATTAAAGTTCTGGTTGAGTATGTTTATTAATTAAATCATTGTGCTTAGGCTCCACGTACCCAACAGAAGGGATCCTCGCAGGGTTAAGCAAACTTGGACTTGTTGTGAGTGGACGTTGTTTTTAAATAAGCATTATTTTTCAAAAATGGAATTGCATGCATGCATAAATGAGTTTCGATATAAAGTTTGATTACTTTGGTTTATTGGGATTATGAAAATATATAATTTCCTTAACTATGGTTTTACAATGTTTATAGGATTCTTGGTGCTTTATATTGTTTAAAAGTATATGGGTATTGAGTTTGGATATTGAGAATATCATAATAGTTGTGGCTTATGGATACCATGAATATTGGTCTATGGATATTGGTTTGATTATGGAGTGTGGACATAGAATATTGGTTGATGAATTGCACCATGATATGTGTTGTGCAATTCGCTTAACACGAGACTCCTTGGCACCCTCTCGTTTAGACCAACGATCCCGGATGCCACTCGGTGAGCGACAGAGCATTCCAAGACCTCTTGGATTGCGGAAACTCCCCAAGAACTTGTTATCAATGGACTTTGCGACTGGCACACACACGAACATACACGGATGAATTTAATGCAAACACCTTTGAAGCAAGCATACAACCATGGACACAAAGATTTATAGAGGTTCGGCCAACTCTTGCCTACATCCTCTTGGTGATCCCCTTGAGAAATTTCACTAATGAAAGAGTATGTTACAACTTTGTTTTACACAGAAAACCCCTTAGAACACTACTCTCTCCCCAAGCTCACTTTTCTCTCACACCCTTGCTCAAACCCTTGATGCCCCTGCTTTGCCCTCTTGCAAAGCTTACAATGCTTGTTTCCCTTGTGTTTCCCCTTTGCCCCATAGCCTCAGCCCTCTTGCCTTGGCTCTCTTGGACACCTTGCATTTTCAGCTCTCTTGCTCTCTAAGCACTTGGAACTCCCAGCCCCCCACTTGGGGCTAGAAGCTCCCCCTTGTGCTCTTCAAGCCTTTGCTCTCAAACTCTAGCACTTGGCTCCTCTCTTGAGCCCCTTTTGCAATGTCTGCACTTCCCACTTAAGTAGACAAGTGAGAAGCATCCCACCAACCTCAGCCACCCTGTAAAAGTCTCCAACATGTGGCAAACCAGCCACCCAAAAACCAGATCCATGATTCAAGGAAAGCACAAAGTGGTAGGTAATCATACAACCCACCAATCTATACTTAATGTTGTTTAAGACTTTCCCAGCAGCTATCATGTGTCCTAGCACTCATAAAAGTCTCTTGGAAGCACATGGAGTTGGGTAGGACAATGACCCATGTGAAAAAGCACCTTGAAAACGCGTGGAAAACATTCAAGACAGAGGCAATGGGCGACCGGTCGCCAGGAACTTGCGACCGGTCGCAATTCTCTCGAAAACGACCGGTCGCCAAAACCTGCGACCGTCGCTTCCTCGCAAATCAGCGAAGCATCGACTCTGTCTGAAAACGACCGGTCGCACCAACCTTGCGACCGGTCGCATTCTGCGACCACTTCGAATTCTTTCCTCTCGCTTGCATCTATGGTGAGCCAATTTCCAACAATCTCCACCTTGGCGAACCATTAATCACCCCGTGAACCATTGTTGACCTCTAGAACCTCTTCAACCCCTTGGAAATCGTTCTAGTAATTTCCAAGTGCTCCACCTTGGCAAGAAACCACTTGCCTCAAACACACCCTTGGAGTAAGGTGCTCCACCCAAGCCAAAAACTTGAGTAACCCGGACCTCTTGTGTAGAAAAGAGTTCCACCTTTGTATGCAAGCTAGCACACCTTCTTTGTTCAGCAAATCCGCCTGCAAAACGTCGTTGCCCCCCGAATTCACGAACTAACTCCTTTCGGAATCCTCCTTTGTTTTCATCGTAGCACTTATCCAACGTTCCCGTTTCTGCTCCTCTAAGCATTCCTGAAACGTAGTTGAATCCTCTTGGTCCATCCATCCAAAACCTAGAGACGGTTTGATGGATTCCTTGGGCCCGGACCTTGCTATTGATGATGGCTCTACCTCAAGTAGAACCTCTTTGAGTTTGTTGTTGGTGCCCACCTTCTTCAGCCCTTGTGTCAAGCTCCACCTCAAATGGAGACCTCCCATGACCACCTTTGGCAAGAAGCTCCTTTCAACAACATTCTCCCCATCATCCCTTTGTCTTGACTTCACCTTGTGGACCTCCGCCACTTCTACACCTTTGAAATCAAGCTCCCTTGATGATGAACTTGCCCACTATCTTGAGCACATGTCTCACTCCTCCTTTGTCATTGGTTCCAGCATTTACTTATTGCCTGCAATGACAACGATGAGACCTCCTTGAGTCTGAACATGCTTCATCCCGACCTTGCTGCATGAAGTCCCCTTTGAATGCCATCAACTTGACCTTCACACCAGCCGTTCGTGGTTGCCTCTTGCTGCGAGCTTTATCCCACAGCTTCCTTGTCGCCTGCCATCTCAAACACTGGACATAGAGGATGTCCTTGCTGCCAGCTACACCACTTGTTGTGGTATCACCCGTAGCTCCACCGCAGCCTTTGACACCACCACTTGTTATGGCATCCCTTGACACCATATGCCCTGAGACCATAGCTCTGATACCACTTGTTGTGGTATCACTTTCACCACAGCTCTGATACCACTTGTTGTGCAATTCGCTTCCAACACGAGACTCCTTGGCACCCTCTCGTTTAGACCAACGATCCCGGATGCCACTCGGTGAGCGACAGAGCATTCCAAGACCTCTTGGATTGCGGAAACTCCCCAAGAACTTGTTATCAATGGACTTTGCGACTGGCACACACACGAACATACACGGATGAATTTAATGCAAACACCTTTGAAGCAAGCATACAACCATGGACACAAAGATTTATAGAGGTTCGGCCAACTCTTGCCTACATCCTCTTGGTGATCCCCTTGAGAAATTTCACTAATGAAAGAGTATGTTACAACTTTGTTTTACACAGAAAACCCCTTAGAACACTACTCTCTCCCCAAGCTCACTTTTCTCTCACACCCTTGCTCAAACCCTTGATGCCCCTGCTTTGCCCTCTTGCAAAGCTTACAATGCTTGTTTCCCTTGTGTTTCCCCTTTGCCCCATAGCCTCAGCCCTCTTGCCTTGGCTCTCTTGGACACCTTGCATTTTCAGCTCTCTTGCTCTCTAAGCACTTGGAACTCCCAGCCCCACTTGGGGCTAGAAGCTCCCTTGTGCTCTTCAAGCCTTTGCTCTCAAACTCTAGCACTTGGCTCCTCTCTTGAGCCCCTTTTGCAATGTCTGCACTTCCCACTTAAGTAGACAAGTGAGAAGCATCCCACCAACCTCAGCCACCCCGTAAAAAGTCTCCAACATGTGGCAAACCAGCCACCCAAAACCAGATCCATGATTCAAGGAAAGCACAAAGTGGTAGGTAATCATACAACCCACCAATCTATACTTAATGTTGTTTAAGACTTTCCCAGCAGCTATCATGTGTCCTAGCACTCATAAAAGTCTCTTGGAAGCACATGGAGTTGGGTAGGACAATGACCCATGTGAAAAAGCACCTTGAAAACGCGTGGAAAACATTCAAGACAGGCGGGCGACCGGTCGCCAGGAACTTGCGACCGTCGCAATTCTCTCGATCAAAACGACCGATCGCCAAAACCTGCGACCGGTCGCTTCGCGAATCAAGCATCGACTCTGTCAAAACGACCGGTCGCACCAACCTTGCGACCGGTCGCATTCTCGCGACCACTTCGAATTCTTTCCTCTCGCTTGCATCTATGGTGAGCCAATTTCCAACAATATGTTCCTCCCCTGGTTCGGTATGGATGTTACCCACACATGCGATGCGGGATTCCGGCGTGTGTGCTGGGAGTGGAAGTCCCAGTCGGACGTCTCGTCCATAGTATGCTATTCTAACTTGTGGTCGAGTCAAAACAGTCTCCGTGTTGGATTATTTTCCCCGGTACATGATGATGGTGTGTGTGTATATATATATAATGGGTACATTTGTGGGAGAAAGTATGTTTTCTATTATGTCATATAATGTGGGCTTTATGGAATTACAATGCTTTTCAACTCAAGTATACTATAACAAAGGATTTCATTGTATGGTTTTACATCATTTTTCTTAAAACGGTAGGGTTAGTAAGTTCAATTATTACTATGTTAAAATTTCTTTTTGTCCACTCACATTTCTGTTTTGCGCCCTAGGCCGTAGCTCGACTCAACTCATGAACCCAAGCCAGGCCATTCTCCTTGTGACAGGACCCGACCCAAATTCCACTTTGAAATCTGTGTCAAACCCTGTGCATGTCCCACACCTGGCAAGTGCCGGGCACAAAGGACCAAAATACCCCTTTTTCCTTATTCCGCAATTGAATAACATATTTAAGGGTTTAACTTCTACCGAAAAATCGGCAGAGTCTTTCCTAAAAACGGACATTTCCCAATTTATTTTCACCTATAGAAAACATAATTTTATATCTCCAAACATTTAGCATGCACAAGTTATATTCATACACATCCAACCACATTTAATTTGAATGGCCTCCGGCCTTACCAACATCCGGGATTCTTTCAGAGCATACCCAACCACATGACTCAAATATCAATCGGCCTTTGGGCCCACACATAAGTTCAAATTGAATCCAACTAAAATAATAAAAAGATTTCGAATCCAACTCCCTAACCAATTCCCTAAATATTCTCCTTCGTGGTTGCACCTAGATTAATCTAGGTTGCCTACATACCCTTATTGAGGGATCAAGCCGCACGTAGTTCTTTTTCATGAAAACACAGTTCGAACAATAAAGTACATGAATTAATATTCCCACACATTTCCTAATATTAAACTCATCCAACTAAAATCAACCAGCTAGGACCGAAGCAACACATGTTGGTTTCAAAACAATCTTCAATCCAACACTTGTGTATATATTTTATATGTAACTATTCCCGATAAGTAGAAAATTAGTAAAACAACATTATCCATGCGAAAACCTTTATACCCATATCAATGGGTTAAATAAAACATGCCTCGAATGACAGGACCCGACCCAAATTTGCCTCGGAATCTGTGCCAGATCCTGTGGTTGTTCCGACATTATCCCAATGACGGGCCCACATACTAAACAAAAACCCTCTTCCCGAAACAAATGAAAAAGGGGTCGAGACTTCTGCCAAAAATTGGGCAGAGTCTCCCCTGAAAAGTGGACAATCCCAAAATATAAACCTGTTAGAACAAACAGAATACGAATACACCAACAGCCAGCATGCATACAAAATACATCATAATCAAGTAAAATGTCATAATCACCAAAAATCCATCTTAAAAACTGTATTCAAATCTCAAATCAAGAAACGTCAAATCATATGAATAGTTGTTTATTCATTGAAAGATATGCACATTCAAAACAAAGTCCACTCACAGGTAGTCCCAAACAGCTTGACCCTGAGAGGGTCTCGCCTGAGGATCACAAAGTGCCTGAGCACCTATTTCAAGAATACGAGTACGAGATTAATTAATAAACCAAACCTTGAACGACAACCTTAAAATCAAACCCTAACAAATCCCGATTCAAAGTGTGCGTATGCTTGTACGAAGAATTCTAAGGTCAACAACGTTCATTAGAAGACGAAATGACCTCGGGAGACATACGGTCAACCATTGGTCAAACTTTTCCCGAATAGGTCAACCCGGGCCCGTGGGGCCCACGACCTCCAAGCTTAGATCCGAAAGTTCCTACAAGTTTAGTACGGTTCACAGAACGTGTCATGAAAGTTTGGTCTAGATCGAACGGTTGGATCACTCACGATCGCACGATCGGACAGTTACGGTTTACCTAACCCTAGGGTTAATGTTTTCGGAGTAACCGAAACTCCAATTCACGGTCCGTCAATTCCTATACGATCCTAGCAATACAAGGAACAACGTACGTGAATTCGGATTCGATCCAACGGTCCGAACACATCGAACCCAAACAACGCATAATAAGTGTAAATCCGTTCGAGGTTCAAACGACGTCCGCATTGTAATCCGAGCACACGTATGCACTCAGGACAACACAAGGAATGCAACGGGATAGAAAAACAACTTTGCTACAGTACCCATGCTCAGCCACACGAGCTGACAGCGCGTGGGTGTGTTGATCAATTTTTCGGTCACTTGAAAATTGTCGAGACAGGCTACAAGACCTATACTGTTCGAATCAGCAAGACGAAAGGAGTATAAAACCGTTGAGACTCGACCAAGAATCGGTCGGCAACTGGCTGAAAATTCGATCCAAGAATCGGCCAGATCAGGGTTTCGGATCGGACCAGTTCAAGGCCAAATCATTCAAAACCAAGGTTGCAGATAACTTAAATAGGAAGAGTAGGTTGAGTTTGGTACCATATTCGACGTCGTACGTTGCAGGAGTAGCCGAACCAAATGTTGAAAAAACCTGACTGAAACCAGTTGCTGCTGCCACCGGAAATCGAGCTCTCCGGCCGGGATCCCAGGTGCGGCGTGACCGGGACGGTGCGCTGGTTCTATTGCGACCAGTCTTGAGTCCAGCCGTGACCGGACGAGAGAGATTGAAGAGAGTGAATGGCCAATGGGTGTTTTTATAATTTTTTTATTCAATTTTTGAAATTACCAAAATGCCCTTTTACGCTCTAAAACTTGGATCGAGGCGTGCTGCCCGTCAACGAACTCGTTTCGACGAGCCGGACGCAATGGCGCAACTCGTTTCGCCAAATTCTCATTCGAAAATAAGGTTGACCAAAATGCCCTTTAAATATTAAATTCCAATTTCCTTAATTTAATTCCATTTATTTCATTTTTAATAACTCATTTTAATAAATTCATTTTAATAAATTTATTTCTACTTAATTAGTTTAATTTAATTATTTTAAATAAAATTTAGGTCCGGGACATTACATCGGACTTCCGCAGTCACAAACGAACTCATGATTTAAGAAAACAGTTCTGAATAGTATAAAATTCTTGACTTTGAAAACTCTCATTCTTTTGCCTCATAAATATGAGATTATATACTAAAGCCTTCAGCAATAAGTATCCAGGATAAAATCGTTAATTTCCATCTAAAACATCTCAAATCACAAATACTCTTCACCTAGGTGTACCCCAAATCATAAATCTGTCAATTTCATGTACCATACATGTTATACCATCGCAAAACTCGGGGGACATGTGGTCGGCCTAAGACGCCTATCCTAGTAGAACTCAGGGGACATGTGATCCGCCTGAGATGCGTATCCTCGCAGAATGGGTGATAAGCCTGAAACGCGTATCCTCGCAGAACGCAGGGGACATGTGGTCCAAGACACATATCCTAGATAACTCGAGGAAACGAAGTCAGCCTAAGACGCGCAATCCATCAATTCCAAAATCATGCAGGTTACGTCCTCGCACCGCAATTCAGGCGTCCCCCGAGACTCGTGGGGCATTGTCATAAATGATCAAACTGTTCCGAAGGCAACTGGGGGGGTACTTCTATGGTGGGTTTAAAAACCAAATCCCAAACTGATCATCAAATTCCTTTTCCCAAGAAACCACTCTCCAAAACCAATTCCAATATTCATTTATTTGAATAGGATTCAACTTTCATAAACCGTTCTCAATTTACATTCAAATATATACAACATACTATTCATGGAAACTAGTATTCATAAATTAACAATTTTAAGCCAATGAGCATATATTTAAATACAAACATATAATCATACATTTACTTTATTCCTTACTGAACCCAAACTCAACTCACGTACTTTTCCAAGTCCTATCTACCATACATAAACACTTGAATTCAATCCAGGCCTTAACTGAATAAGAATAAATATAAATACGTCCTACTTGAAAATAAAGTTGATAAATAAACCTTCTAGGAATAATTAATAAATTAAAATATAAGCAAACTACTTGTAGAAAGAAGACCCTTTCATCACTACAACTTACTCTTCAGTCTCAACAGAGTGACATTGCCACCAACCAGGCCAACTGGGCTCGTAGGGCCCACTACCTCCATTTGTTATCTGACAACTCCTATTGGTTCATAACCAAGAGTTAAGCCCATTCTAAAAGTCTCATCGCGATCTAACGGTTAGTTTGACTCTGATCGTGGAATTTGACCAATTGGACCCGTAGGGCCCACGACCTTTGATTCCGATCATAACGTTCCTATATGTCCAACACCTTCCTATTAACATGTCCTTAAGGTTTGGTCTCGATCGAGTGGTCGAACTACCCTCGATCGCACGATCTGACGGTTATCGATTATCTAACTCTAAAATCCTTGAATCGAAGTATACGGGACTCCGATTCCTAATCAATCAATTCCTACACGATTCTAGAGGTATGGGGAACGACATATTCAAAAACAGAACCGATCTGACGGTCCATACCTATCAAACTCAGATATCACCTAATAGGCGTAATATCCGTTCGATAGTCAAACGGTATCCAAATAATCATCTGAGCCTACCGTCGTGCTCAAAACAAAGGAAATGTTTTGGAACTCATTGAACAGCCACAAAGTGGCCCACGCGCCGCCACCCACCAGGTGGCGACAACTGAGAAAGCTCAAAATCTACCTGCAATACTTATACCAATAGAACCAACGTGATGAGGGGACACAAGTTTTGGTCTTGGACCCCGGCCAAAAGTTGCCGGAACTGGCTGGAAAACATCTCACAATCGGACCCAAAACCTAGGTTTCAAATCGACTTCTCAAAACTCCAAATTGACCCAAACCACTTATACAAACAGTTAGAGCTCGTTGAGAAGATGAGAAACCATACCTAGATAGACAAGATTGACAGCCGGAGCTGCCGAAAACGACGCTGGAAAAACCAGAGAATTTCGGCCTTTTTTTAAACTCTTGCTGGCATTGGATGGGCTGGTTTTGTCGGAGAAGATGAGGGATGGGAAGAGGAAGCTGGGCCGGTTCTTTTGGGTCTTGTCTCGTGGCCTGAGCTTGCCGGACGACATCAATCTCGCCGGTCAAAGCGACCGGCGCTGTGTAGTCGCGAAAGGGAGGAGAGAGAGAGAGAGAGAGAGAGAGAGAGAGAGGGCGCGTGCTTGGAGTGAGGGGCAAAACTGGGTTTTCCAAGTTTTAAAACAATTTTCAAATGCCCATTTTACCCTTTTAGTTTTTAGACCTTTTCTCTTTCGTCACAACTCGGAATTGAGCGTGCTACCTGTCTATGGACTCGTATCGACGAGCTCAATGCAATGATGCAGCTCATTTCCCCAAATTCGTTCCCAAACAAAAATTCAAGCTTAAACCTACTAAAATACCCTCAGGGTAAAATGGTCTTTTATTTTAATCATTTAATCATTTACTTAAAATTTAGGAGCAGGATATTACATCTTGTGCATTTGACTACATCGTAGGATTTTATGTTGTTATTTTCCTTTGAAACTCATTGGTTGTAAATTGAAGAATATTTCGTAGATTTATCTTGATATTACCCATGTAGGGTTGAATTTGAGGCTAGATGCCTATTTTGTAAACTGTGTGCTTTAGCATTGTGTGTGCTGCTAGTTGGGATCTTTATTTCTGTTGTTGCAAGTGGAAAATTTGGCAAAATGTTGGTTTTTCATGGGAGACTTTACTGAAATTTGGTAGAAGTCTCGCCCATTTGTCTTTATTGCTCGGGGGAGAGGTTAAATTAGTAAGGGCTTGTTTGTTACCCGGTCTTGGCCTAGACTGGCTTACTTAAAATTATAACCCATGTTTGTTTCACCTCATTCTTATTTTAAGTGGGGATTACTAATGCGAGCCCACCAAACACACCTCCTTAGAGGTTTTTACTAAAGCCCACGTGAAATGGGGTGGACAAAATAAAACTCTCCTCCTTAGCTTGCTTTTTTGTTTGACAAAAAAGAGGAGATAAATAAGGGAGGCGAGGAAAATCTCAGCCTAGAGCAGTATTTGTTCCATGTAGTTTCAGGCTCATGCATGGATTTAGTCTCTAGTGCTTTACTTTTGTTAGCGATTATAGCCATCACGCCTCCCCTCCAGGGCGCCTGCAGCCATCCACAAATTGCCGACCACCCTCTTCTTCGGCATATTACCCAGCCACCCACCCTCCTTCTCCGGCATATTTTTTTGGGGTTTCTGGCTTTTAGTTTGTTGATTTTTTGGATTTTGGGTTTATGGTTTATTGATTTTCTTGGGGTTGATAGGGTTTATTTTCTTCTCTTCTTTTTATTTCCGCTTCAATGTTCAATGATTTTTATAATAACAATTTGATTGTGATGATTTTGTGGTAATTTTGTGGAACCCATGTGATGGAGAGAGGATGGAGAAGAAGAAGCAAGCCGCGAGAGGAAAAAGAAGAGAATGAGATGCAGAGAGAGAAGAAAAGTCAATAAAATAATAATAAATCCACTTGATCTGTTTTTAAATTTTTTTATTTAAAATATATATAGTCTTAGTCAAAGCAAACACCAAACGCAATACAAAGCTTATCTTGCGTATGCCAGGCCAAGCCAATCCAAGCCAAGACAATCCCAGTATTTAGTCCAGTCCATGACAGTCTGACGTACCAAACGACCCCTAAGTGGCTCGACATCGTTTGGATGCCAGACGGGAAACATGGTTCGACACGGATTCCAAGGGAGAATTAGAACCAAATAGTCAAACATTGGCTCAAAAACCGAATCGAACCGCTTTAAACTACACATACTAGAAAGGCGAGAGGGGTTTTTTACACACACTACCAAGGTGTCATGAAGGTTTGAACACGAGATCACTAATCTGAAAGTCAATATCTTTTTTTACTGTGCTAAACCTTGTTAGCTTGATGACAATAACTTAATTGGACAGTTAGAGTGTTGTCGCTAATGAGTCTCTTTGCTTTATAGGGCAAAATCCAATTTCAGTGTCTCATAGCCTGTGTGTCGGTGTGGACTCAAGCCTAAGCCTCGAGCCTCAAGCGTCAAACCTCATGCCTGGTTTCCACGTAATTCAAAAACCCAATTGATGATCTCATCACTTTTGGAATCGTATGAAAAGAACAATGTATTGGGGATCTTGTTAGTTTTTATTTTATTTTGTGTGGCGGAAATAGGGATTCATTAACAATATTAAGAGGGTACAACAATATCATCAAATAGGAAAGGCTCCAACCAAACGGGAGCCTCTTCAATCCAGGTTACACTTGAGATGCAGTTTAAAGCATGTTTAGCCAACACTAGAGCAATCTGATTACATCCCCTTAGAATGAAAGAAATAGAAATATTCTCAAACTGTTGCATAATCCTCTTAACATCATCAATGTGATGCCCATCTGGTGCTAAGGACTCCTGTTAATCACTACTTGTGAATCTGACTCAACCATGATAGAAGAGAAGCCAACATCCCAAGTTATATTCAACCCGGATTGAAGTGCCATGATCTTGGCATGCTTGGGGAGGTGACGGTGTCAAGGAAAAGGGCCATAGCCGCCATCACTTCTCTTTTGTCATTTCGCATCTTGTTAGTTCTGTTTCAGTACAATTTAATCACCATAAGGGCACTTTAGTTTAGCTTGTCTTTTTTCTTTACAAGAATCCAATTTTCTGTTCTTTCTGCTTCTATTTTTTTGCTTTCCAATACTTAGACCCCACCAAATAGTCAAACATGAGCCACTTTCCTACACCTGCATAATTGAATATTAGGAAATAAAAAATATCTGCACTGCACACATTGGAGACATTTACCAGATCATAAGATAGTTCAATAGAATAGAATAGATAGACTTATTTCTTTTTCTTAATATCTCTCACCTTGAAATTGCAGAAACGTCCAAGTTCCTCCCATCACGAGCTTTCCTTGAAGGTGAGCAGTGAGCACCGAACAGGAGAGATCATTTTCATTTGCAGCTGAAATTATATAAGCTCTTTTTTGACAGGGCCTAGAAAGAAACCAACCACATGGACATGGCTGCCAAGATAGAGTTAGGATCCCAAACTGTCCAAGAGCTGCTCGGAAAAGGCAAAGGGGAACAAGTGCCTGAGAAATATATCCATAAAGTTGGAGTCCCAAATGCTTCTTCTGCCCAGTTGATGGATCTTCCAGTCATTGATCTTGGCCTCCTCACACCGTCCTCAATCACTCCACAACAACTTGAGAAACTTCGATCAGCTCTTACCACATGGGGTTGCTTTCAGGTCTGAAGTCAAACATATTCAACCAATTATTAATGTATTAGCAAACTTTTGTGTTTGGTTCAGAAAACTTGGTACAAGTTCTAGATTTCTAAGCATATCCCAGGATCTGGATGCTGTATTATTATTTTAGTAATTTTGGGTTTTCCCTGTGTTTTGTTTGATTTGATCCATGATCCATCCACCTATATGTAAAACATGGTTGAGGCTGCTTTAACTCTGTTCCAGGTAATAAACCATGGCATGACACCTGAATTCCTAGACGAGGTCCGTCAAATGACCAAACAATTTTTTGCACTTCCAGTGGAAGAGAAGCAGCAATACTTGAGACAAGTCAACGATATGGAAGGATATGGGAACGACATGGTTTTTTCTGAACAGCAAACACTTGATTGGTCTGACCGGCTATACCTTTCTGCATATCCACAAGAGCACCGAAAGCTCAAATTTTGGCCTCAAAATCCCAAATCTTTTAGGTAACTTGTGTTTGCCATACATCTTCTTCCTTCACACTGAAACAATAACCATATCATGTTCTCTCAGAGTTCAACATGTATTACTGCAGTGAAACTTTAGACCAATATACGATGAGGTTACAAGTGGTAACAAAAACTGTCCTGGAGGCCATGGCAAGGTCATTGAATTTGGATGATAATTGCTTTCGGGATCTGTATGGAGAACAAGGGAAAATGGATGTGAGGTTTAACTTTTATCCTCCATGTTCAAGGCCTGATGTCGTCCTGGGTGTGAAACCGCATGCGGATGGAACAATAATCACCCTTCTCTTGCAAGACAAACAAGTGGAAGGTCTTCAGTTTCTTAAAGACGATCAGTGGTTTAAGGCTCCCATTGTTCCTGAGGCGCTTCTCATTAATGTCGGTGATCAGGCAGAGGTAAATCAAATGTTCTTTCTCAACCTGTTCAATTATTGGTTTTAACCTTTAAAGCAATGCCTAAAGAGTAAAGTTTAATTGAAATTTGGTGTGATTGAAAACTTAAAAATGTACCCTTTTTGCCATCGGGATCTAGTATAGTGGAAAATGGTCTTCACTTGCGGACCAGTGGTCTCAGGTTCGAACCTTTGATTGTTCGTTTCCTTGTGATACGCAGATATTGAGCAATGGAATATTCAAGAGCCCTTTACACAGGGTAGTGACAAATCCAGACAAGGAGAGGATCTCTTTAGCTGCCTTCTGCATCCCTGAATCAGATAAAGAGATAGAACCCTTTGAAAGCCTGGTCAGTGAGTCAACCCCAAGATTGTACAAAAAGGTGAAAAATTATGTTGGCATCTTTTTCGATTACTACCAGCAGGGGAGGAGATCAATTGAAGCAGCAAAAATTTAAACTTACCCTTTATTTCTCTCGGACCATAATATATGGGGGCGGATCTTGGCACTCTATTTGTTACAACTTACACAAGTTTTGCATCATTTGATTAATACACTATAAATGGCTGAGATTAAATTTCACAACAAATTTATTTTTTAAATAAATTATGAAGAGACATGAGTTGCCCGCAAACGTTTTAAATTTTTTTATAAATGCTTATTTATTAGCACTACTCCAATAAATTAAATTTCTGCAATGGTTTGATACTTGTTAAATTTCTTAGTGAAACTGAGTTGAACTTTCCTCTCAGAATCATGAAAGCAATTCCAGAAAACTCCCGGATAGTTAGTAGAGTTTTGATCAACTTGAAGGCTGTTAATTTGACTATTAAGTTTGGGTAGAGACTGATAATCTGCTTCCAAAGTGATTGGCACATCTTTGGTTTTGTTTCTTCTTCTGATCAAGTAGAGATAGATGGCTGCAGTGAATTGTTTTGAAATCAAGAATATTTCACTGTAAATCGGTGAGGTTTCTTCCATTATTGGTTTGGCCCCCGATTGTCACTTGTGCATGAAAGTGATGCACAGTTGGCTGGTAGCCATAAGCATGCAGTGCCACTGTCCATGAGAGTTGCAAATATGCATCTCTTGCACCTTCTTCTTGAGGCACCAGACTATCTTTACAAAACCCCACCTCACCATCTAGATTGCTCATCATCCCACCCCGGATTTGAGTGGCTGCCTTGTCGGTGCCTGTATAAACCTTCTTCATCTTCATCTACATCTCAAATTCGTTTCCTTTTCATTCTCTTATGACGTAATTCATCTTCCTGTTTCTTGCAAGAGCAAAAGAGCATTTTAGGGTCGCTTCAGACTCAACACTTCTCCTAGTTTTGCCATTTTCTTCAACTTTTCCTTCCCCTGAGATTGAAAAGACATTAAACATCTCAGCATCTTGAGCATACACCAGACAGATCCCGCACTGTTTCACTTTCAATTTGGAAGCGTAAACTGGACTGCCATGATAATTCCTCAGGCAGAAGTCAAAAGAGGCCTCAGTGGAGATATTGTAAAAAGGACTGGTGCTGCATTTTGCACGTTGCATACAATCAAGGGCATTATACCACACAAACACGTGGTCTGAGTTGAAACTGTTCATGTTGCCTCCTGGACATCTGCTTTCATCCCAACACGGACAAGACAAATGACAGTCTGAGTGAAACCATGTACCATTATTGGTTTTGAAAGTGGAACTACATCCGAACTTGTAACCCCATTTAAAATGGAAGTTACTGTCAAATGCAAAAACAACAGAGAGCGAAACCAAACAAATCTGGACTATAACAACCTGGAGGAAGCTTGACATTTATCGAAGATCCCTCATTTCGATAGCTAAACCAATTTGGAATTTCATTTCCCGGACAAACAAGGGCAAATACTGAAGATGGTGCAAATAAAGATGGTTCACCCCATCTAATTCCACAGTAATTTGTTGACTGCCTTTCCCATTCAAAACATTGTCTGTGCCACTTTGATGTCGCCTTTGCCATTCGCCATAATTAAAATCTGTGCATCAGCCATTATGTTGCTCCTTGCACTCTGATCCAGTTTTAGGCAATTAGAAAATACAAGTTGCTTGTACAAAAGAAACCGACGATAATCTTCACTCCAACCTTGCGTGAGTGTCGTCCTTGAACTTGACACTGTCTTCAGTGATGTGCAGCCATGTGCTATAAGATGCAGCCATAGCGGGAGCTCTGGTAAAAATTGAAGGCTTTTGCAGTTGGCTATGCATAGGCGATGCAGCCAAGAAGCTTGCTTGATGCTTTCAGGTATGCTCTCAATCATGGTTTCACAAAGATCTAAAGACCATAATGAGGTTAAGCAAATGTGATCAGGGAATTCTGATATACCGCTGTTAATGAGGTCTAGCTTTTCCAAACCGAGTAAGCAGGGTCGCAAACTTTTAAGTTTCAAAGAGATATCACAGCTGCTTGGGACAACCTCAAGGTTCTCGAACCGACTGAGATTTGTTCTTTTATGCCCAGAAAGATTTTGAGTCGAGGACGGTAGCTCTATAAGTTAACCGATGTGCGGTCTAAACTAAGTAATAGAGGATCTTCCATAGGCTCCAAGATTTCTGGGAAGCATTCAAATTCAGAGCAACTATTGAGATCAAGTATCTTAAGAGATTTCAACTTACAAATACTCATTGGGAGACTCACAAGCCTTCTGCAACCTTCTAGTTGAATTTTATAGAGACCAGAGAGATATTCGATTGATGAGTGTAGCTCTTTAACTGCTGGTCCTTCTAGACTAAGAAACTCCAGACGTTCCATAGGCTCCAAGATTTCTGGGAAGTGTTCGAATTGACAGCAACCAGATAGATCAAGTTTCTCAAGAGATTTCTGTTAACATATACAGACTATAATCTTGTATATTGATTCAAACAACAATGTAATTCAGCTAATTGAAAGAATGCAGAGAGATTTAGCTAGAATAAAGAGGAGAGTTTTTTTTTAGAGAGGGAGAGAGAGAGAGAGCTTGGAGAAGAAGCTAGCTGGAATGAATACCAGCTCAGCTCAACAACATGCATATATTGTGTTTCTGACAAAACCGTTAGGAATAGAATATTCCTCATTACATCACTCAATCTTAGCCATTCATGCACTACCCTATGAGATAATGACAAGTGGCATAAGCTATTACATTCTCTGCTGTACACTTGGACCATGATCCAACGCAGCCTTTCAAATAAGAATAGACCCTTCCTATTCTAATTACATTTCAGCAAACACACTTATACACCAACACTCCCTTCTAAGTGTTGTGCTGAAATGACTCCTAGAGCTTTCCTCAAATACTCAAACCGATCTCTTGCCAAAGGCTTGGTGAAAATGTCAGCAAGCTGCTCTTCAGTTTTGCAATATAGTAGATCAATCTCACCATCTTGAAGTGCATCTCGAATAAAATGAAACCTTCGATTAATATGTCTGGTCTTGTGATGATGAACAGGATTCTTCGAAATAGCAATAGCTGAAGTGTTGTCACATAGCAATTTAGTTGGTTCAGCTTGTTCTTCACCAAAATCTGTTAACACAAACCTCAGCCACATAGCTTGTGCAAGAGCTTCTGCACTCATGTACTCAAACCGCAATCGAAAGAGCAACACCGCTTCCGCTTGATTGAAGCCCAAGAAAACACACCTGATCCCAGGTTAAAGGCATAACCTGATGTGCTTCTCATGTCATCCTCACTTCCACTCCAATCACTATCACAGTAACCAATCAACACTGCATCTTTTCCTTTCTCATAAGCAATACCATAATTAACAGTACCTTGAATGTACCTGAGAACTCTTTTAGCTGTTCCCATATGCTTCTTGGTAGGATTATGCATGAATCGAGCCAATAAGCTTGCTGCAAACATGATATCTGGCCTAGTTGCGCTTAGGTATAACAAACTTCCTACCATTTGTCTATATAGAGTTTCATCCGCCAGATCACTCCCATCTATCTTTGAGAGCTTTTCATTCATGGCTAAAGGTGTTGCAACCGATTTGCAATCCTTGAGGCCAAACTTTTCAAGTAAGGTCTTTGCATATTTCTTTTGGTGCAGAAAAATGCAAGTATCTGCTTGCGTAACTCCAAGACCAAGAAAGTGGTGAAGCAATCCTAAGTCTGTCATCTCATATTGCTTCATCATCTCACATTTAAACTCAGTCATCATTTCCTTTGAACTTCCTGTGTAGATAATGTCATCTACATATAGTGACACAATGAGAATGCCACTGTGGGATGTCTTGGTATAAAGAGTAGCTTCACTTGGACTTCTATAGAAACCAGCCTTTGTAAAGTAGGAGTTTATTTCTTCATACCAAGCTCTTGGAGCTTGCTTCAAACCATACAATGCCTTCTTAAGCCTCGTACACTTTCTCTTCTTTGCCTTGTATTACAAATCCAGGATGGTTGATCCACATATACCTCTTCATTCAACACTCCATTCAAAAACGCAGACTTGACATCCAAATTGAAATAATTTCCAATTTTTCTCGTGCAGCTAAAGCCACCAAAGTCCTTACAAGATCAAGTCTTGCTACTGGTGCAAAAGTCTCATTGAAATCAATTCCAGGTTTCGAGAATAACCTTTTGCCACCAGTCGAGCTTTGTTCTTTTGCACAGATCCATCTAAGTTCAGTTTTGTCTTATAGACCCATTTAACACCAATAATCGGCTTGTCGATGGTCTATTCACAAGTTCCCATGTGTCATTTTTTTCTATCATCAGAATCTCATCCTTCATAGCTTTCTTCCAGGAATCATCCTTTGTCGCTTCTTCAAAACTCTCTGGTTCTATAATACACATATTACATTTTTCATAGATCTCTGCAATGCTTTTGTATTTAAGAGGAGTATGGTCAATATCTTGTGGACTGTCACCCTTCCTTGATCACTAATGTCGATTGCTTGAGCTAGGCACATCTCTCACTTCACATGGAGTTTCAAAATCATAAAAACTCTCTCCATGTCCTTGTTCACTTCGATACCTCAAGAACCGAATGTTCACGCTTTTCTCCTTCGATCATTCCAATCCCAACATGCATCTTCATTGAATACAACATCTCTGGAAACAATCACTTTTCCAGTTTCAATGTTATACAACCTATATCCCTTTTCACAGCTGCCATATCCCAAGAAAACACATCTCTTACTTGCTAAATCCAGTTTCTGTCTTTGTTGGTTTGGTACATGTGCATAACATAATGAACCAAACACCTTTAGATGTTTAATTCCTGGCTTTCTGCCACTATAAGCTTCGAATGGTGTTTTCTTGCTCAGGGCCTTGGTTGGACACCTATTCAGAATATACACGAAGTGTTCACCGCCTCAGCCCAAAACTCAAGTGGAATCTTCTTCTCAAACATCAAACACTTGGCCATTTCCACAATGGTTCTATTTTTCCTTTCGCCACACCATTTTGCTGTGGAGTGTATGGTGTTGTAAGCTGTCTTTCAATACCCACATCTGCACAAAAGCTGTCAAATTCTGCTGAGGTGAACTCTCCTCCTCGATCACTTATGAACTTCTTCAATTTATAGCCACTTGGAAATTCTATTGTGGCCTTGAATCTCTTAATTACACTAAGAGCTTCAGATTTGTTTCTTAGGAAATAGATCCAACACATCCTTGTGTAGTCATCTATGAATGTAATAAAGTATCTATTTCCAGCCTTTGTAGTTGTCTGCATTGGACCACAAATGTCACTGTGAACAAGTTCTAGAGGAATTGATGCTCTAGTAGATGCTTCTTTTGGAAATGCCTCCCTGCATTGCTTTCCCAAAACACAACCTTCACACACCTCTTTAATAGCTTTAATTTCTGGCAATCCCATTACCATTTCTTGCTCTTGAAGCAATTTCAGACTGCTCATGTTTAGGTGCCCCAATCTTCTATGCCATATTGTAGTAGATTGACACACACTTGCCTTGTAAGCAAAATGCAACTCAGCTTGCAATTTCATTGGAAAACTTCTATTTCCTCTCATCTTGATCCTTGCAATCAAGTTGGAATAAGAACTGTCATTGTAAATCTCCACCTTGTGATCTCCAAACACCAAGTAATAACCATGCTCTATCATTTGGCCCACACTGAGCAAGTTTTCTTTCAAACCAGGCACCAACATAACTTCTTTGATGTACCTCTTGCCCATTTTGGTTTCAATCACAAGGCTGCCTTTTCCAGTGACTTCAACAAGTCGACCAGTTCCCATTGCTACTTTTGCAGTCATATTTCTGTCTATATCAACAAGCAAATCCTCCCTTCCAGGTCATATGATTACTACATCCACTTGTCCCAAGTACCAAACCTCATCACCTCCTTTTATACTAGCATCGATTTATTGCTAGCATAGAACATGGTTGGAGTAGCATCTACTTGATTAGCATAATTGACTTGTTGAGTTGGTTTCATCTTGTAACAATCTTTGGCAATGTGACCAAATTTATCACAGTCAAAACACTTTGGTTTGCCCTTGAACCGACATTCTCCAAAATGTAATTTGCCACAGTTGTTTGCAGGAATTTTTAGCACCTTCAGTTGCTTTGTTATCCCATTTCTTGCCCTTTGTTTTCCAATTCTTATGTTGCTTAGAATTCTGCTCACTAGGTTTGTGATTTAGCATCCATACTAAGACTTGCAAATGCCTTTTCAGTTTTATCTTCAGTATGTCTGTCTAGCCTTAATTCAAAGCTCTTTAATGAAGCTACGACTTCTTGCACTTCAATTACATTCAGATCTCTTGAATGTTCAATAACAGAGCAGATAGAATCATAAGCAGATGGCAGACTAATAAGCAATTTTTGAACAACCCTTTCTCTAGGTAATTCCTCTCCATAACTTCGCATTTGATTTATCAAATCAAACAGCTTAGTAATATAAGCAGTTAATGATTCATTATCCTTCATTCTTGTGTACTCAAATTCTCTTCTAAGACTTTGTAATTTAACACTTCTTACCTGCTTATCTCCATGGTACTCTTGCTGCAGGATATACCAGGCACCTTTTGATGTCTCCTCATGAGAGATTCGTGGGAAAATTTCATCAAAAACTGCTCCTGAATCAGTCCCAATGCCTTGGCATCTTTCATAAGCATCTCTCGCTTCAATCCCACTCGAACCTTCCTTCTCTTTCTTCTTTTCATTAGATTCGCCAGCACCACTTGATTCTTCCTTCTCCTTCTTCTTTTCATTAGATGCAGCAACCTTCTTCAGATCTGAAGTGTCAAATCCTTTTTCCACCAAATCCCACAATCCATGAGATTTGAAAATGGTCTTCATCCTTATACTCCAGAAATCGTAGTTTTCACCATTGAAAACTGGTGCTCTCAATTCACCTCCACTTGATCCAGCCATGTTAGACTTAGATCTCTAGAGCTCAAACTCTGCTTCAATTCTCGGTAGCTCACAGATCCAAACGCCCCAAGATTAGTTGATCGAACCAGGCTCGAGGCCATGTTAACATATACAGACTATAATCTTGTATATTGATTCAAACAACAATGTAATTCAGCTAATTGAAAGAATGCAGAGAGATTTAGCTAGAATAAAGAGGAGAGAGTTTTTTTTTTAGAGAGGGAGAGAGAGAGAGAGAGAGAGCTTGGAGAAGAAGCTAGCTGGAATGAATACCAGCTCAGCTCAACAACATGCATATATTGTGTTTCTGACAAAACCGTTAGGAATAGAATATTCCTCATTACATCACTCAATCTTAGCCATTCATGCACTACCCTATGAGATAATGACAAGTGGCATAAGCTATTACATTCTCTGCTGTACACTTGGACCATGATCCAACGCAGCCTTTCAAATAAGAATAGACCCTTCCTATTCTAATTACATTTCAGCAAACACACTTATACACCAACAATTTCAACTTACAAATGCTAGTTGGGAGACTCACAAACCTCTTGCACTCTCGAAGCTCAATTGTTTTTAGAGAGACATTCGATTGACGAGGGCAATACTTCTATTGCTGTCTCAGTCAACTTTAAAATTCTTATCTCCCTGGGAAGCTCAAAAAACTTGCCGAGAGATGAGCAGCACACCACAGAAAATTCTGAACTGCATTTCAGATTACAGCTGCTGCTTGGGAGATGCTCAAGGTATTCACAATATTCAATATCCAAGAAAGAAATTTTTTCATGAGACCAAACTGACGAAGGCAATTCCTTTATTGCAGTCCTCTTTAAATTTAAGAATTGAACATTGCCTGGCACCTCCGGAAGATGTTTGAGATCCCAGCAGCTTCCCATATGAATATAAGTAAGCTTGTAAAGATATTGAAAATATGACGGAATTTGAACCGAACTTGCACAATATTCAAGATTTATATGCTGAATCTTTCGACTATGAGAGAGATCTGAAACTTGGGCCAGATGATAGGAGTAACTAAGATGGATCAGTTTTAAGTTCCCAAGGTTCTGTAACAAACAAAGAGAAATGGAAAGAATTGTAACTTAGCCTGAATAACTTACCACACTACATTTTATACAAGAGTAAAGTAAGCATATATACCTGGCCTTTATTCCAAAGTTTCTCAAGTTCACTGTGGGGGCATTAGAAGCTCAACTTGATTTTCTGCAGAAAATGTTGATGGCAAAGGTTGCAAAGGGTATCTCTACCAGAAAAGCATAATTTGCTGCAGTCGCCAATGCAAGAATTATAAATCTTGAGCAATCTTAGACTAGACGTCTTTTTGAAGGCTGCACAACGTAAGTGTAGTTGATCTTCATATTCAGCCATTTTAAAGAATATGCATTGAACCTTCTTAGTTCCCTGAAAATAAAAAAGCAAGGTATAAATGAGAATGCAATATGCAACAAAATTTACCAAGAACAATATTTGTTGCCAGAACTTGTTTATCAGAAATGATTTTTTCCTTGATTTCCTAAGAAAATTACTGCATTTGACCCTTACCGTTCTATTTTTCAGTACATGGCAGATATCCTCAGCAACCCACAACCTATTGTGTCTTCCGGGCTCCTCAATACGTTGTTCACGAACAATTTCTCTACCCATTTCTGGTAGCAAATCATGCATCTCTAGGAAGTTGCTTCCTGATATTGATATGAGAGACATCTCAATCAGTACTCCAATTCCCACTGCAAAGAAACCACGGATATCTAACAATCTTTTCGCATGATTTGTATCCGTCCCTTTATAAAAGCATGCTATATCAAGAAATATCTCCTTCTCATTTTCTTCCAATCTATCATAACTTAGCCTGAACACATTCTGAATTTTGTTCAGTTCATCTTCCCAGTCTTTTTTACTCTCACAGTGAAGAAACAAGGAACCCAAAATTATAAGAGCTAATGGTATGCCTCCAGCATAACCTACAACCATTAATGACAACTCTGTATAATCTGTTCTGGTAGAAATATTTTTTGAAGCATGTAAATTATGAGGAGACATAAGTTGCCCCCAAAGGTTTTCTTTCTTTTTGAGGTAATTAACTTTTGATTATCAAATCTACTTTATTATTATTATTATTATTATTATTATTATTATTATAATAAATGCTTCTTTATTGAACCATCCAATTTCAAAATTTTATTTAAAAGCAGATGGCATATGCAATATGTGTAAAAATAAAATATGATCTTTTCATGTATAAGGATTCTTTCTTTCTTATAAATTATGTCGTTTTAAGTCACTTGTTTTTTTTATTAATGACAAAGTGGATATTTGAATTTGGGATATTTTTTAATATTGAAAAGAGAAATATCAGCTCACTTTTATACTTAATCTCAAACTCTGAATGTGAGGGGATATTTTTATGCACCAACTAATTTTAATTTAGTGATATATTTTTTTCAATTTTAAAGAAATTAAAATAAAATAAAATTATGAATTCAAGAGGAGAAGTACAAAATGATAAAATTATAGTGTGAAAGTGGCCTACCAACTTTTGTATCCACCACTTGAGTGCTCTATCTTTTAAAAGAACCTATTTTGGCTATCTTGTCCAGTGCCAATAAAATCTGCTGTGTTGTGCTGTGCTGTGATTTTAGTGGTGAAGTAAATCAGATGAACATTTTATTAAAAAATCAAACTGAATAAATAAATTATTATATAAATCGGTTAGGATTTTTTTATTCCTATTATTGGTTTGGCCCCCAAGTGTCACTTGTGCATGAAATTGATGGACACTTGGCTTATAGCATTAGCATGCAATGCCACTGTCCATGACAGTGATGCAAATATGCGTTTCTTTTCTCTGGGAATCTGCTACTGCTGACACATGTAACCGAATTTTTTTGAGAAAGACTGTTATAAGACTGAAATAACACTATTTTGTTATTTCTGAACAATAATATTACGATATACTTGATAACACTTTCTCATGACATAGTATTCGTTGCATCTAAGTTGTTCTCTCTTTCTTGGGACCTTCTTCCTGGGGCACCACACTGCCATCAAAGCAAAGCTTGCTTTCTACATAGGATGGAGGACTAACCATAATATCATTACACGTGGCCTGCTCTTGGTAAAGTTTTATGCAAGAATATTTGTGCTTTTGGAGCCTTGAAGTTGAAGATATAAATAAAATAAATACTTTTTGAAAATTAGAAAACACAATAGCAGAATGTAAATAAATTGGTTTTTGTGAATGGGCTTTAAATATAAATTTTTGAAACAATGAAGGTTACAAGTTGCACAACAAGCTGCCTCTGACAGCTTCTCTCTGTCACACAGCAAAACTAGTCATACGTTGTGGTGTGGTGGTGCGTTTCTGTTGTGGCAGTCCTTGTCCAATCAAGGGAGAAAAACCTTTTTTTCTCATGGATTTTGGACATAAAGCTATTCTTGGATTATAGGTGTTGGAGTTTCCAAAGCAGAAGTTGAAGTTTCAAACCCAAATTCCATTTTGAGTGTACGCTAGCAAGATATAAAGATCATGCCAGTGAAAGGTGAGGGTCTTTTCTTGATTGGTTTTTAGCTTTGAAAAAAAACTGAAATGTTTATGAGTTCTTTTAATTTTCAAGGCCAAGTTTTTTTTAAGTTCTTGCATGAGTTTAATTTTTCTTCGAAGACTGAGAAATTAAGTGATTTTGCTTTGGTTGGTGGTGTTGGGGATTCAAAGATGATATATCTATAAGGCTGAATTCCAAGAACAAGTTTCGGGCACGTTCTTCTTCTCGGGACCAAGTATTATAAGACTTTTGAGTGTTTGGTTTTGAAAGTACTTTAGAAACTTTTACAAGTCTATGAGTTGGAAAGTAGGTAGGAATTTCATTGGACTTGCTGCTGAAGTGAAACAGACTTCTGTTTCTCTAGGATTTCTTCTGATGGTGGATATAGATTTTCTAAAGCTTCTATAAATTTCTCAGTTAGAATATCAACTGTAGAACCCAATTCTTTATTTGGTGGTCAACTCTTTGATATGTGTAGTCAACTAATTTTCTTAATTCTCTGCAAGGATACTTGATACTGTTTGAATTGCTTCTGTATTTCATCATTTTTGGGCACTTATGGAAAATGGTTATCTTGTTTTTCGAGTTGAATGCAAGCAACAGAATTATGAGTTAACACTATATATAATCTGCAGGGGCTGCAGCACAATTTGTGGATTCTTGTCTATAAACAACTGGTTCAGTAACCGTCTCAGTTAAAACGCCATTCATTAAATCAGCTATCTAACTGATGGCTGAAGAAGATTATTCATATTCATATGGGAACAAAAGCAAAACTCCTATCTACATTTTCTTCAAGGATTGCAGGTATCATTTCAATAATTTTATGCCTTTTCATTTCTTGTTCCTGATTAGTTTGGTTTTAAAGTTAAAAGGTTTTGTTGAATTTGGCAGACAAGCAATGGCATGTATTTTCGATAATATTTTTTATTGCAATTTGGACAACCACTCTCCCCCCACCCCTTTTGATTTGAATAGATGTGTAAAACCAATGCTTGGATTCTCTTTTCTATGGGCAGGTTTGTTTTTAATTTGGACAAACTTGGCTTAGAGATAGCGTCGATTGCATTGCCTGCAGCACTGGCTTTGACAGCTGATCCAATCGCTTCTCTAGTTGACACAGCATTCATTGGTCAAATAGGTACTTTGCTTCTTATTCTGTTTTTCATTTTGAACTGTGCATATGTTCTTCCATCTGAAACAAGTTTAGTATTTTTTTTGCTGCTTTGGTAACAAAAACAAATTTGACTGAAAAAAAGTAAACAAATTTCTTTCTTTAAATCACAAGGATGGGGATTAAATGTAATATAGTGTCTCCACGAAAGGCCATGTGTGTATCCACATTCACAATCTACTAATAGCCTAATGGTTAACAGATATGTGGATTTTAGTATTTTATCTCCCAACCCTGTCCTGCAAAAGTTGACCAGTTACCACCTGCTAAATATCAGTCTTCAATCTCAACTGAATCTCTGTGGCTGAACCTTGTATAGTGGGGCTATTTGAAACTGACAGACTCCACATCTTTGTTAAGATTTACAGTTGTGGAAATTTAATATCCAAGTTTCCTTAATGTTTAAAGGTCCGGTGGAGCTTGCTGCTGTAGGAGTTTCTATTGCCTTGTTCAATCAAGCATCAAGAATTGCAATATTCCCACTTGTTAGTGTCACGACCTCTTTTGTTGCTGAAGAAGATACTATTGGAACGGTGAGCCCCGAGGCAAACCAGAATGATTACCTGGAAACAGGTTCATCAATCAATGGTGAAACTAAACAGTTGATACCACCAGAAAGGGGTATGCCTCATCCCTTATTTTTATTATAACAATTCTTCAATGCTTCATCGTTTCCTACAATAAACTCAACATGCATTCTGTAAAGACTTATAGAGTAAGATTTCATCAAATTTTCCTCTTCATGTACTTTACTGGTTTATGAAAACTTCTTACATGATAGTTTTTTCTTATTCCGTTTTCTTTGTCAGATACTGATCAAAATGCATACAACTCAAAACCAGTTGGTGCAAGCTTTGAAATAGTTACAACCAATCATCAAAAGAGGTACATCCCTTCAGCGTCATCAGCAATGGTTATTGGCAGTATCCTTGGCCTCATCCAAGCCATATTCCTCATATCAGCAGCAAAACCTCTGTTGAACTTTATGGGGGTCAGTTCTGTAAGTTAATTTTTATTCTCTTAATCTTTTTTTCATTTTGATATGCGGTTTACAAAATAGTTTGTTGTACCAAGCGCTGAAATGCTACTATAACTTCTAATAACAGAGAACTATTGTTTGTTTAGGATTCCCCCATGCTAAAACCTGCACAGCAGTACTTGATGCTGAGGTCGCTTGGTGCTCCTGCTGTTCTTCTTTCACTGGCTATGCAAGGGGTCTTCCGTGGGTTCAAGGATACAAAAACTCCTTTATATGCAACTGGTATGCCTTAATGAAGTTGCACTTTAGTTTCTGATGCCATCTTTTTCAAATAAAAATAGTCTTGAGCTTGTTCTAATCAATTGTCTGTTTTAATATAGTGGCAGGAGATGTAACAAATATAATTTTAGATCCAATATTTATATTTGTTTTCCGTCTGGGTGTCAATGGTGCAGCTATTTCTCATGTTATATCTCAGTAAGTTTTATCCAACTCATCTCCAGTATCCATGTATGTTTTCAGTCCTCTTATGGGTTTTCTGGAATTCTGCATTGTGTACCAGCTTGCCTCTTACCGTTAAAATGGTCATTGTAGGTACTTAATATGTGTCATACTCTTGTGGAGATTAATGGCTCAAGTTGATCTATTACCCCCAAGTATCAAACATCTCCAATTTGGCCGGTTTCTTAAAAATGGTGGGGATTCAGTTCTTTAAAATAGGCAGTGGTGACACTTTCATTCATGTCATATAAAATCTAGAACTTCACTTTTGTTTCGAGGAGCTATACTCCTTAGGCCTTGCTTTTCATCAGCAGAAAACATTGGAAGCACAACTTTAAACATCTCTGTAACTCTTATTTAGGAGAACCCAAGAGCCGACAGCCGCTATTTGATTAAGCAGTAGACATAGGAAATGTGAATAAAATCCAATGAAGTAGTTGCTAACATGATCAAAATAGCAAGTTCTTTCTAATTTATATTTATGTCTGAATAAATTTCAGTACAAGTTGAGAGAGAGTAGCATTATGTAGTTGATACCCCATTAGTCCTTTCTTCACTCCAGGTTTTCTTTTATTAATGAGGGTCATTGCTGTTACATTCTGTGTAACTCTGGCTGCATCATTGGCTGCACGGCAGGGACCGACACCCATGGCAGCATTTCAGGTCTGCTTGCAGGTTTGGTTGGCAACTTCCCTTCTTGCTGATGGACTGGCTGTTGCTGGACAGGTTGGAAAACATTACTTTAATAAATGAAACTACTGCAATGATACACCAAATTAGTTTTGAGATAATTTCTTCCCTGTGCTTCAAGACAAGGACCAAGAAGATGAAAATCACAGAAGGACATTGTTTGATCAGCAATTAAATTCTTCTTAAATTTTTTGTGAAACCGAGTTGAACTTTCCTAAGCTCAAATCTGGCTGAATTGAAATAAAGAGCAATTCTAAGCTCAAATCTTGCTGCAGTGAATGGTTTTTAAATCAATAAAAGAACTTATTTTAACAGGCCGTATTTGATTTGTATGTGTATGACAAATATTTCAGTGTTTCAGTTGCTTTTTCTACGGACTGAATAGGTTATAATCCCTTCCCACTTTCAGGCAATACTTGCTAGTGCATTTGCCAAAAAAGACTATGACAAGGCAACAGCCACGGCGTCACGAGTGTTACAGGTGTTTACTAATATTTCCGATGTGTCAAATATGTGTTCCATATGATGTTGGTTTCTCAAAAAATTCATAAATACATTTAAACCGCAGTTGGGATTGGTTTTGGGGGTGATGCTCGCAGTCATGCTTGGAGTAGGGTTGCAGTATGGGGCAAGGCTATTTACAAAAGATGTCGATGTCCTACATCTTATCAGCATAGGCATTCCGGTTAGCCCCCTCGTCTCCGAAAAACAACACAGTATAAGCTTACATTTCTTCAATCCCAAATGACATTTTGAACTAACTTTCTTTCAATTCGTATCAGTTTGTTGCAGCTACTCAACCCATCAATGCCTTAGCATTTGTTTTTGATGGTGTCAACTTTGGAGCGTCTGATTTTGCATATTCAGCCTTTTCCATGGCAAGTCTTTAGTCCCTTTCTTGCAATACAAGTGAACTCATTTTAAATATATATATATATATAATGCTTTCAAACGAAAAGAAACTTAAGATTTTCATTATCTCACCAACTTTGGGTTGTTTTGTACACTAAAACCTCTGAATTCGTAACTCTCTTATCTTCTTTGCTTTGTAGCATAAAGGAAAAACAGTACATTCAATTACTTTGTACACAAGTTAACTTGATGATCATTATTCTCTCTAGGTTCTGGTGGCTATTGTCAGCATCTTATTTCTGTTTATTCTCTCCTCTACCAATGGGTTCATTGGAATCTGGGTTGCTTTGACCATCTATATGAGTCTTCGAGCGTTCGCCGGATTTTGGAGGTATACTATACAACTTTTAGTACACACACATACCTTATTTTCCTCTAACCGAACTTACCATTTTGCTATGGAATTGCAGGATAGGGACAGGAACAGGACCTTGGGAATTCCTGCGGGCATAAATGGTCGCTGGTTTACTCAATTGGAAGTTCAATAGTTTCTTTGCTTCCATTGTTGCATGATTTCAACTTGATTGGTTGAAAATTTTTACCTTGAGATGTTCAAAGAAATCTCAGATTACTTTGTTACATGAAGAGCAATCATATAAAGAGAGAATTTGCTTGTTACTTATAATATCAGGGGAATCTTTAATGAAATTCTCTGCAATGCATTTTGTTTTGCTACAAAGCTTACGAGAGTATTTTCTAGAAAGGATAACATATTCTCTGTATTTTTTTTTTTTCATACAATTGCAACCTAAGTGGCTAAACAATCAAATAGAAACCCTAGGCAATTCAAATGGAGCCATATTTGTGTCATTTTAATGTGGGGATTCAATCCGTTTTTTTTAAAAACTTTCAAATATAGTCAAAAACTCAATTAAATAGACTCAAATACCCTTAAAATTAAAAGCCAATTAAATTTCTCCCTGCCTAATATATTTATTTGCTTATACAGTAAACGTTTCTCCCTGCCAAATCCCGGACATGCAAGGCCCTGTCCATGGCCTCCATTAACACCAGTTCCAACACCAGCAGGGTTCCCCGCCATGTTCTTTGCGCCCATGGCCCCTCCTCTTCCTCACATTGGTCCTCCACCTCTAGGACCTCTGTTGGCTACTCCCTGTCCACCTCGTCCCATCCACCCCTTCCAAAATTCCTCCCTACTGTGTCTCCAGTTTGATAGTTCACACCTCCCCCCTCCCAACACCATCATTCATGGGCCTTCTTCCTGGTTGCTGAGACTGAGTCTGGCCTTGGGATTTGCTTAAATAAGAAGCTCCCATCTCCTTTTAAGATCTGTATGTTGGAAAATTGGAGAGATACACTTCCTTTTAAACTCAGATTAACGACCATGCATGATGCACGAAGGCTCCATCCATTCGATAAAACTGAGCAATCATGATTCATGAAATTTAAATAGAGTTATTTAATTATTTATTGGTGTCGATGGTACTCCTATCATTGTATTGAAGTTTACATACGCATTCCAGATTGTGTTGCCTAATATTAAAAGAGAGAACAAAACTAGTTCTTGTTTTAATTTTGCTCCCAGCCAATGTTGCTATATTTTAATTTCCCTTTTTTTGCTTTTAGTATGTCATATTCTGGAAAAAAAAGAATGAAAGCCTAGCAAATTTGTTCTATCTTTAGTTATAAATTCTGAATGACCAGTAAATTGGTGGAGACTACTAGACGAATACGATTTGGGTAGAAAAAGGCGGCATCACAATTTTGAGAGGAGAAATTTAATTGGCTTTTAATTTTAAGGGTATTTGAGTCTATTTAACTAAGTTTTTGGTTATATTTGAAAGTTTTTTAAAAAACGGACATTTATGAATTTAGGGGTGAAATTTAGGCTAGATATGATAAAAACTCCCATAGATTCTCATGCTTTCATGAAACACAGATAAGGAAACAAACAAAAGGAGAGGAAAAGCAAATGCAGAGACAATCAAGGATGAGAAAGAATTGGGATACTGGAGCAATAATTTAGACGATAAGACAATGTAATCTGCCTCATGACGGAACCAAGTGTCCCAGACCCTATCAGCATCTGCCTCTACAATAATTCATTCAGATATGGGACGCATCTGCAGCACCATCTTTTTCTTTCTTGACAGAATATGTTCTAGTATAAAAAAACACAGAGAAAAAAAAAAAAGAAATACATTTCTTCCTCAATTCTGTTTTACAGTATTACAGATGTATCTGATAATTATTCGGAAAAGCAAACTGGTAGGGCAAATGCTTCTGCAATTTTTGCTTCATCTTGATGAAGCATGTAACATATTTAATGAACAAATAATTTAAAGGGAAAATGAAATAATTAAATTATGATAGACTTGGGAGAGAAGTTCCATAACCTGGGATGGTCTTCGAGTAACCCAAATGGGAATTTTCATCCCTTCTTGACTTCTGTAAAATTAATAAATTTAAAAAATGGGGGTATATGATGATGATACTTTCTTTTGGCTTTGTCCAGTCCTTTCCTTCTATTGTTTGTTACTGTTACCTTCTTAACTGCCACTTCAGCCACCAAATAAAAGAACATATAATTCTGTTGTAACTAGAGCTCAGTAAAATGGTTTCGTTTTCACTATGCAACAAGTTGATGTACCTGCAACTGCTGAATCCAAGCTTTGGGAACTGAATGAGCATTATTTTCACTGGGAGGCATTCAATTAGAACAATCAATGGACAGCAGAGTGCCTGATTCTGGAGCAGATGCTACTTCCTTTACATCATATGGTGATTCCTTCACCAGAGATTGAACCCATGAAACATCAGGCTCTTCCACATTATGTTCACCAGAACTGAATTTGGTTAGATGACCCAGTTCGTCTGTTTGAACAGACCAATCTAGTTTCCCACTGGCAGACTCCCATTTGGACAAAGAAGGTACCGGGGAGCCAACAGCACCATTAGATCCAAGTTCATGAGGGAGGCTAGATCCAACATCACGTGTGCTGAATCTGTAAAGCTGTTGCAGCTTCTGCTTCTCACGCTGAGCAAGAGCAGATACCCTAGAGCCTATTGGAGATAGAGGCTCTATGCTTCGAGGTGACATCATCCTCGGTGAGGAAAAATCAAATGAAGCTTGCAAGAGATTCTGCTCAAAGGTCCTTGGGGACAATGCATTCGTTCTGATAGGAGATAACATTGTTTGTTGCTGCTGGAGTTGATTACGAACTACTGATTTGTTCGACGGGGAGAAAGCGTATGAGTTCACAAGATGGTCAGTCCATCGAGAGGATGAGACCTGGGCAGAGAAAAGCTCATTGAGATTTGAAGGTGTTGGATGGAGAGGACGACTCACAGAGGAAGTATTGATATATGACTGCAAGAAGGAAGACGCATCATGAAGGGGATGCTGTTGTTGCAGTTCAAAATTATGCAACAGGTTAACCTCTTCAGTAGGAATATCTTTTGCATTAAGAGAAGATCTCAAACGGCTTGCTCGAAGATTGCTCTCTGGGAGATGCAAACTGGGGATATTTTTCTGAGGCCATGCCATGCAAGAGTCAGAAATACCATTACCAGGAGACATGGGTGGAGAAAAGGGAGAAGGTGGCATAGCCTGCACTGCTTTGGGGGAGCCAGGTAGGAGGTTCAAAGCTGCAGCCATGTCCATGAAAGCAGCAGCAGAGGTGGCTGAATGAGGGGATGGCATGGCAGATCCAGTAGAAACATACACAGGTCGCATTTCCTCAGGTTTGTGGGCAAAGAAGCAAACTTGGCGCAAGCAACTCATGCCATCTTTGCAGAGTCGAGTCTTATATTGTGCTGGATGTAGCCAGCACTCAAAAACACCATGAGCATATTCACATAAATCTCCACGCTTACATGTTCCTTTTCGATAATCCAGGCATGGCATACAGCTATAGTGGAACTTCCTCAGGTCCCTTCTCCTTGCATTCTCTCCAGGATGCACAAAAGGGCATTCAGTCCAATCATGTGAATAGGCTCGTGAACAAGGCCGGATCTTGAATGAAAACATCCGAAACTCATCCGTAGCATAAATACTATTCTTGATGTTGGGAAGCGACAGATCAATGGGGTATTCTCTCTTTTCTGGTGCTGAAGAAACATGTATATCATCAGAATTACATGTTGAATCAGGGATGGATGATGGCAAGGAAGAATTTTTCGGAGACGATGACAGAGATGGTGAACTAGATCTAAGGCAAACATTTGAAACATGGAGATCCAGCTGACAGGCTGAGCCATCATATTGTAAGAGCTCTTGAAGCACAACCTTCAGATTGGAACAATTCAGAGGAGCAACAATAACATCAAAAGGGCAGCATCCATTGGCATCAATAGCACTGGGATCTGCACCGGCCAGCAGAAGAACCTTGACAGTGTCAACAGCGTTTTCAGACCCACCAGAAGCAGCACAGTGAAGAGCAGAGCTCTTATCTCCGCAGGGAGAGCAATTTACATCTGCCTCTGAAAGAGAAAGAATCAGTTTCACAACATCAACACTACCATATTTAGAAGCAACCATTAATGGGGTCCTATGCTCAAGAACCATTCGTCTCGAAGCCCTGTTGCGACCATACCAGAGTCCAATTTCATTAACAATAGAAGCATCACTAATAGATTGCTTAAAGCCCTCAACATCATTATCGGCCGCAAGCTCAAGCAAACTGCAGAAAGAATGTTCAGTTTCAACTACTTTGATCGGATTAACCATGGGTTTATTCACAGACTCAGTTTCCTGAGAAGATAATGGAACTGGAGACTCAGGACTTAACTGCTTCAGGACACCAAACATGCTTCAATTAATCAAAAAAATTACCTGAAAGAGACACCATATCCAAAGAGAATCATATACCATAATACCAAAGAAAATAGAGAACCATATACTTATCACAAGAATAACACACGAAAACAATTTGGAATTGTAATCTGATAATTGTTGTTCAAAAGATCCCTCTGCAAAAGAGAAAAGAATATACTTTGGTCCGTATTCCACTACCATACGATAATTTCTCGAGGAAGAGGTAGAAATCAGTAACAAAACGAACTTGAAAACACTCCCCAGAAGACCAGAACGGTTAAGGAAGAACAAGAAATTCCTTGAGAATTATTTACATATATGGAAAGGAAAATTAGCTGAAATTATAATGTGCTTAACTTGGAATTCCGAGACAATTAAATTAGGGGTTTGGACCCAAAATCGCTAGAGAATCTCGTTATGACAGGAATATCATACAAACAATAAAATTTCTTAATAAACCCAAAAGTTACCATTTCACGCCGCACACAAGTCCAAGATCAAAACCAATATACATTTTTCCTTTTTTCTTTAATTTTTCACAACGTGTTATCAAAACTATCAAAGTGGGAGCGCAGTTCTAGAAAAATAAATAAAATCAAGTTATAAAAAAATAAAGAACAGAAAAAGATAGCAGGCCTACGGTGTGCTCTGCTTGTAAGTTTGAATGTTCAATTATATGAAAATGGGTTTTTTTGCTTTCTTTTTCAGTCTTTTTTCCGCCTTGATATTAGTTTTAGTCAGTTAAACAACGAAAATTCGAAATTGAAACCTTCTGTATTTTCCCACACTTTCTCAGTAACCAAACGGAAACCGAACGCACACCAAGCACAATGTAACCAAATTGAAATCGCCAACATACAAAACCAGACCCGGTGATCAAGTTCCAAACTGTACTTATCAACCACTCAATAAACACTATACTTTGCCATCTAATACAAACTTAAATAAATAAATAGAGCGAAACGAAAAGCAAACGAAGATGGACTTACAGAGTGCATAAACATCAGACGCAAGGAACTGTACGAACCGCATTTTGAGAAAGGCGAAGTAAAAGCTGAGAGCGAAAGCTAGTGCTGGCAACGCCTCAAATGCCCGGCGAAGATGACAAAGAGAAGAAGCTTGCGAGCAGAGAGAGAGAGTAACGGAGTTTTCAAATGAAGGTGAAATGGAAAGAGAGTTGGGTTGAATATATGTGATGACATGGAGGAAAGGGGGTTGAAATTTTTGGGGTGGGTTGGGAGTAGAGGTGACTGGCTGAGGGGGTAGACGGTGAAGCAGAGTAGGTGAGAGGGAATGAGGTTTGGTAACCGGATAAAGCGGTGGACCCTCCTAAATGTTGGATTTTATGGGTTTTGGGCCTTTTCTCGATTTCTTCATTCGGATTGTTGGAGGAGCGGAGCCCTTTTTGTATTCGCTTTTCTTCTCTCTTTCTTTTCGAATTGTGGGAAAGATCCAATCCAGTCCGTTCAAATCAACATATCCAATTCAATTTTAATGATTGGAGAATTGGATTGGATCGCTAATTTTGAAAACCGACATGATTGAATTGGATGACAAATTTACTTGTGAGATCCAATATAGTTTTATACTTATTTTGCTCGTGTAAGTATTTGTAATTAAAAAAATTATGAACATTTTAAGTCATTTGATGTAGTTATATTTAATATATTATATAATCAAAACAATTTTCTCTAGCATTTTATTTATATTTTACATTTTACGTCTATTAATATGTTTGATTATATTAAAACTAATGTTAAATGTTTCATATTTCATTATCAAAACCGATCATCCAATACAATATGAATCAGATTGGATTGGATTTAAACCTTTGATATGATCGGATTGGATTGGAAAAATCATAATCCAATCTATGTTGGATCATATGCAGATTGGCTAAATTGTATTGGTTTCAAACCGATGCACACCCCTAGTCAAAATTTTGTATTCGCTTTCGTCTGAACGTGTAAAAAGCTATTCGAGCTCTAAAATGGAAATGGTGGAGGGAGCCCCATCGAAGAATATTTGGGGTACCTTTATCACAATATGAGCTATAAAAAATCAATAATTATATTTATAAATTAAGCACCAAGACCATAAGCCACAAGGGGCAATATAAATATATGCTGAAATTTATACCGAAATTTTGGTTGTTTATATTAATACCTTGAGTTTATATTGCTTATTTAATGGTTGGTATGTGTTTATTAATGGTTGAGTATGCGAGATTGATTTTTTTATGGTTAAGAGATTATTGGGTATTTAATTTGTATTGATAAATGCTTGGAATCTGAATGGTGAATTATGTATGTTGTGGTTTTTGGATGCTATATCATTATTATTAGAATGGTTTACTCTTGATATATATATATATATATATATATATATATATATATGTGTGTGTGTGTGTGTGTGTGTGTGTGTGTGTGTGTGTGTGTTAAGTCGATTTGAGACTAAACTGGTTTGCCTTTGGATTAAATTGTTACTGCGGGATATGTAAGGTGGCCTCGGATATGTAAATGTCTTCGGACAAAGTGCGGCCTTCAGAAAAGTTATTTATTTATGATAACGCCCCACGAGTTTCGGGAACGCCCGAACCATGCGGTGCGAGGATTGCGTTTCGGGCTGACTTTGTGTCCCCCGATTTTGCTAAGATAGCGTTTCGGGCTGATCATTCGATTCTGCTAGGAATTGCATTTCAAGCTGACTTTGTGTCCTCTGATTCTGCTAAGGGAATTGACGGTTTATAATTGGAATTGACAGACTAATTGCGTTCTTATGTTGAGTATAACTCCCTGAGTCCTGCTAGATGAAATGAATATATTGGTACAGTCAACATGATATTATTCGCCACCCTGCTCAATTTTTCTACACAAGGTTGGCCAGGATCCCTAACCACCTGCCCAATTTATCTACACAGGTGGTTAGCCAGTTTTCCCCCTCCCCAGTTGCCTTAGGATTTACATAATGACTGTGGAAATCAAAGTCAAAGTATGATTCTATGTTTTATGGTTGGTTTTTCTTGCGGAATATTATAGTATTTGATGGGTGTTTGTTTAGAGGAAGAACTACGTGTGACTTGATCCCTCAGCAAGGGTACGTAGGCAACTTAGATAAATCTAGGTGCAGCCACGGGAAAGGATATTTCAGAATTTAGTTTGGGCTTGAATTTGAAATCTATTTAACAAGTTAGTTGAATTCAATTTGAAGTAATGTGCAGGCCCAAGGCCCGATTGATATTTGAGTTTTATGACTTGTTATGCTCTATTAGAGTCCTAGTTGTTTGTAAGGCTGAGGGCCACTCAGTTTAATGTTTTGAAGTGTGTGAGACTTAACTTGTGTGTACTGAAAGTTTGGGAATTAAAATTGTGTTTTATAAATGAAAAATTTTTGGGAAAAGAGCGTTTTTCAGGGGAGACTCTGCCGGATTTTCGGCACAAGTCAATCCCTTAAGTGGTTAAAATTATCTCTCAGCAAGGGCATTTTAGTCATTTGTGCCCGACACCTACCAGGTGTCGGACACGCACCGGATTCGACACGAATTTCAAAGTAGAATTTGGATCGGGTCCTGTCATAAATTATATCTGACCTTAATGGTAATCCACTTGAGATTAAGTCTTTTATTTTGTTTGGTCCCTGAATGGAATATTCGAACCCCACTTATAGTTCATTTTAAATATAAGGGATATGTGCACTGATTGGATGAGATCGAAACACCTACTTTTATCATTTGTTTTTTCATTGTAGCATAATAAAAAGTATATTACAAAAATTTAAGATAGTCAAGAAGGAACTTACTTGTCTACAACTACTTCGACATCCTCATGAAATATCATTCCTTAATGGATCCAAATAGTAAACAGTCATGGAAGAGAAGTCAATGACAACTAAAATTCAATGGAATCTATGACACAAGAATATTACATATTGCTCAAGTTAAACACAATGTTTACATAGTCATTTTGACATCCAAGTTTTATCCATTTCAAACTAAGAAACCTTTCCCTGCAATATAACCCACTTCAAAATTGGACAAATGTTGACCGTGTATCAAATATCATTTTATTAACAACCCAATTTTTTTCTCATATTTTAAGTTTTAAGTAATTAACTAAATACCACTATTTCTATAGCTATTACATCATCTTTGGTGTTTCAAGATATTAAGCCTATACCTATTAGCTTCAAGAAAGATACAACAATGAAAGGAAATTACTATATAGAAACTTTAGAAAAGAAAAAGGGAAGTTCCTTCATTGAGACAAAATGTCGAACAGGTGAGGGGCACTCCTTGCTCGCCACAGACCAAAAAGAAGAGGAACTAACCTAATTTCCACACTCAACTAAACATGATCAAGTGATAATGTTGTAGGACAATAGAAAACACATACCCAATTCTGTTGTCCGCAACTGAGTCCACGTCAGGCTCAAATTTGTTATAAATCCTCACTTTTCACCAATTTCAAGATCCTCTTTAGCCCCTAACGCTTTTTTAGATTGAGTGAGATTCATGGCAGGTACCTAAGTAAGGAAGAGAAAACCCACAACTTCTAAGAGAGATATATACATAGAGAGAATGAAAGATGAAATAATGAACATAGATAACCAGCTAGAACATGTTGAGGATGAAAAATCATACCAAGATTGCTGGAATTGGTGGCCAGAGTTGACGAAAAACGCCAAGAAACTGCCGGCCTAACTTGTGTTGAATCGGAGCAATCCAAGGCTTTTTGATGTCGAGTAACCCACGGGCTAGGTAGAGGAGGAAGAGGGGAGAATATTATGGGTGGTGGCAGTGGCCGTCGTGGTCAGAGTTGGGAGATCGCTGGCCAAGGTGCCTGGCAAGTCATGAGAAGGAGAGAGAGAGAGAGAGAGAGAGAGAGAGAGAGAGAGAGAGAGAGAGAGAGAGAGAGAGAGAGAGAGAGCAGATGTTAGACAAACTAATTTTCCCTTTCAACTAATAACTTTACTCTTTTGTTTTGCATTTCCAATTTCAGACTTTATAGAAGTAGAGGAAAAACCTAGGGATTGTGTGATATTGGGTTTTGGAATGAAGAAATTTCTGGTGACAATCGAGTTCAATAATAGGGAGCAAAAACACTTAGATGAATTTGGGGACAAAACACTTACAGAGAAACGATCGAGTTGAATAAGCCCTCGAACAATATCCCGCGTCTTTCCCTTGAGGATTTTTTAGAGTGTTAATTAGTATAAGGGCTTTTTCCTGGATGGCTTTTAATAAGTGTCAAGTATAAAGGGCACTTTCCTTGATGGCTTTTAATAAGTGTCAAGTATAAAGGCACTTTCCTTGATTGTTTTTAATAAGTGTCAAGTATAAAGGGACTTTCCTTCATTGTTTTTAATAAGTGTCCAATATAAAGAGCTTTACTTGACATTTTCTATAAAATGTCAGAAACACTAATATATCGTTGACGTTTTTTAAAAAGTGTCAAAGCTTAGTACAATAGTCAACTATGAAATGTCAACTAAGGCCAATTTTCTTGTAGTGTAGCAAGCCCATAAAATATTGTCACGTCAAAGTTAAACAAATATCAATCTCATAATTCCAAAAAATCCAAAATTACCCAACAATTAGATTCCAGAACCATTCTTTACTCACGCCGTTCTAAAACTCATACATCTTTCCAATAGTCATGTCTCACCCTTATATCCTTTTCATATATAGTTAAGTAAAATCTTTACCCTGTAACCATACTCTATCCAAGGCGTATGATGCAAACAAATAATTTCCAAATATCCAATCTCGATTGTCGAACATCATATCAAATGTTCATACTTGTGCAGAGTACTCTCAATGCACATGCTCAAGAAACCACAACCTGGAAATGAATCCACATATTTTCCTTCATATATAAAGATTTATATATGTGCACACCCACAGTATATAACAATATAAAACTCATATTGACTTTCTCCCACTGTTGTACTCATTATACTACTACACACCATCATAATGTACCAAGGGAACCAATCCAACATAGGGAATGTTTTAACTAGACCACATGGCAGACTCCTCAATACACATGTGGCTAGGGACGAGTAGTCCAACTAGGGGACTATTATTCCCCAAACAAGCACGGCAGAATCCTCAATGCCCTTGCGGCTGAAACACATCTCCCGTGCAAAATCTGACCCCGACACACCACCGAAGAGTACATATCCAAATATCCATTAACAGGAGAGGTACATATCGTGGTGTACATCATATACCGGGGAAAACAATCCAAGACGAGGACTGTTTCAACTAGCCCATATGGCAGACTCCTCAATACACATGTGTACATCATATACCCGTGCGGTTGAAATAAAACTTCCGCGTGCAAATCTGCCCCACGAAGGACCTTCGGCACACTTGGCCAAGGGTGCCCAGATCCTCATCATCAACATCACCACCACACGCCGGCATCCCTCATCGTACGTGTGGTTATCATCCGTACAAAACCAGGGAGGTACATGTGATGGTGTAATCCACAAACCAAAATTCATAATATCCACAATTATACTAATATTCCAAAAATCCATTTTTGAAACCGATATCAATCCCTAAATTCATCATAGTCCGAAACCCAAATTTATATACTTTAATAATAATGTTAAAAATGATAACAATCTCTAGAAATCTCATATCACATAGCAAAAGCCGAGACTAGCCTGTTAATAAATTTCATAACCTCATTAACCCAAGATAACTCAATTTCCAATTCAAATAACATTTATGCAAGCAAATTCCATATTTGAACAACAATGCACATTTTAAAAAATTGACAGGACCCGACCCGAATTCCTCCTTGGAATCCGTGTCGAACCCTATTACCTGCCCGGCATCCAAACAATGCAAGGCCTTCTTACTAAATTTACTCTCTTCCCCGCATACATAAAGAAAAAGGTTCAAGACTCCTACTGAAATTTCGGTAAAGTCTCCCCTGAAAAACGGACATTTCCCAAATTTTTCACCTGCAAAACGATACAAAATAACAATCCCAAACTTCATCAAGCACAATGCTAACACACGCGATTACAACATAGGCCTCCGGCCTCAATTTCAATCTTTTACTATAACGTACTAGAACAAATCAACAAAACTCAAACAGTTTATTTTGCGGCTGCACCTCAGCTAACCTAGGTTGCCTACGTACCCTTACTGAGGGATCAAGCCACATGTAATTCTTCCAACCAAAAGTCACAATTCAGATAACATAATATTGTCCAAGTAAAACCAACAATTTAATTTTAGAATCATTCTCTACTTCAATTTCAACAAGTTATATAACTCAATATTGCCTTAAATTCTTAGAAATATCAATTCTGGTTACCCAAACCATTTCCGACTCGAGTATTTCCCCATGTCTCTCTTAAATATTTTATCCATTCCTTTTTCCTATAATTCATAACTTGTAACCATTTTCCTGAAACAATTCACATGTAACATGCATAATTCTTTTTAAAACCAATCTTAATTTCGAAACTCAATTACCTTTCCAAAATCATTTCTTAATCTGTGTACATTGTTAAGTAAAATCATCTTTTTCCAGCAACCATACCCTATCCAAGGCGTATATTGCAAAACAAGTAATTTCCAAACTTCATACCAACTGTTCATATCTGTGCAGAGTACTCTCAATGCACATGCTCAAGAAACCTCAACCTGAAAATGAAACAAAATATTCTCCCATACATATATATATACATACCCCACACCATCATCATGTACCAGGGGAAAACAATCCAACACGAGGATCGTTTTAACTAGACCACATGGCAGAATCCTCCATACACATGTGACTAAGGACGAGCAGTCCAACCGGGAGACTATCTTTTCCTAGACAAGCACGACAGAATCCTCAATACACGTGTGGCTGAATATCCCTCCTACAAGTGTAGACTGCCCGGTCAAGGTCTTTCGGTACACCCAGCCAAGGGTCCCAGATCCCGAAACACCTCCGAAGAGTTACTGCGTGTCAAATATATCAAATATCCAAGTATCCAATAATAGGGGAGGTACATATCATGGTGTACATCATGTACTGGGGGAAAACAATCCAACACGGAGATTGTTTTAACTAGACCACATGGCAGAATCCTCCATACACATGTGGCTAGGGACGAGCAGTCCAACTGGGGGACTATTTCTCCCCAGACACGCACGGCAGAATCCTCAATACACGTGCGGCTGAAACAAGGCCTTCGGTACACCAATTCTAGGGTTCCAAAATCGAACTCTAAAACCTCCAAATTGATCCAAACCAATTACGTAAACAGCAAGAACACGAGGAGAGGATTAAAATCCATACCTGGATTGACGACAACGACCATCGAAATTGCCGAAAAAAGCAATTGAAAACCCAGAAACTGTCAACCCTTTCTGAGCTCGCATCGGCGGTGTGACGGCCAGAGGTGGCTAGGCTTTGGCCTAGATGTGGTCGCCAGTTATAGCTGGTCATTTTACGAAGTGGTTTGAGCACGGAGATCGTCGGCCAAACTGGCCGGCCTCTGTTTGTCGTGAAGAGAGAGAGAGAGAGAGAGAGAGAGACGCCAGAATAACGCGCGCCAAAGATAAAACTGGGTTTTCTAGGATTTTAAGAATTTTTTAAATGAGCTTTACGTCCTTTTCATTTTTTGACTTTTTCTCTCTCTTTACAACTCAGAATTAAGCTTGCCACCTGTCTACAGACTCATAACGACGAGCTCTTTGTAACGGTGCTCCTCAATTCTCCAAACTCCTTTCTGAATAAAAGTGACTAAATCACCCTTACCCAATTGGTAAAACTATAATTTCATAATTAATAATTAAATAATATTTAACTGGGTCAAGATGTTACAATATATGTCCACTCACAATTACAATTTACTAAACTACCTCAACCGAGCAGACATGACCCACTATCTAAGTCAATTGGGCTCACAGGGCCCACGACATCCAGTTTGCTATCCAACAGTTCATATTGGCCTATGGTAATATGTTAAACTCATCCTAAAAGTTTCATCACAATACGACGATCGTTTTGACTTAGATCGTGGAATTTGGTCAATTAGGCCTGTGGGGCCCACGACCTTTGATTTCCGATCCAAAAGTTCCTATAGGTCCAACACAGTCTACTAACCAAGTTTGGAAGGTTTGGTCTTGATCGAGCGGTCGGATCTACTCCGATCGCAAGATCGAACGGCGATTGATTCGTCTAACCCCTAAAACCATTTGATTCAGAGTATCCGGGACTCCGATTCTCAATCCGAAACTTCCTACAAGATCCTAGAGGTATGAGGAACAACATATTTGGAAGCGAAACGGTCCAAACCTATCAAACCGGGATATCGACTAATAGGCGCAATATCCGTTCGATAGTCAAACGGTAACCTATCGGTAATCCGAGCATACCGTCATTCTCGTGACGACATGCATATAATTCTAGGACCAAAATAGGTCACCACAATGGGTTCCACGTGCCTCCACCCATCGCTGGCAGTTATGGGTGTCTTAACAAAATTCTGGCAACGAAAAATTCTCAAAATTACCTGCAATACCTATACCAACTCATTCAGACTAACAAGGGAAGCAACTTCCATAACTGCGTCGACCTCTAATTTGGCCGGGAAGTGGCCCAAAAACCAATCGAACCACCGGCCAATTCTATGTTTTCAAATCAACTCTCAAACCTCCAATTTTGATCCAATCCAACCGTACTATCAGCTAGAGCTCGTTGAGTATATGAAAAATCATACCTGGATTGACGTCAACGGATGCCGGAGTCGCCGAAAAACCTCGAACCCTCTCGGACTTTACGAGCTCGCGCCGTCGCAGGGAGGGACTGGGCTCGTAGGGGATTCAACCAAACTGGGTCGCTGGACGACGGCTGTTCTCTTTCAACTGGTGGCAAGGCCTGGCATGGTCGGAGTAAGGAAATCGCCTCCCAAATTGGTAGGCCTGGTTTTTCATGAAGGGAGGGAGAGAGAGAGAGAGAGAGAGAAGACCCGGGGGTTCTCACGTGCCAAAGGGGTTAAAATCGGGTTTTTGTCTTTTTTAACAACTTTCAAAATGAATTTTACATCCTTTTAGTTTTTAGATATTATCTCTCTCGTTACAACTCGGAATTAAGCGTGCCGCCTGTCTACGAACTTGTATCGACGAGCTCAACACAACGGTGCAACTCAATTCCCCAAAATCCTTTTTGAACAGAAAGTGACTAAAATACCCCTACCCCAAGGGCAAAAATTTAATTTGATAATTAATAATTAAATAATATTTTAACTGGTTGGGATGTTACACATAGATCCAAAAATGTTCCTTTTATAGTCTATATAAAATGCGCAAATGTACACCATTTCCATTTCAAACCAATTTGTGCTCAATAAAGGGCACAAATTCCTTATTTTTGTGCCTTTAGTAGATATTTTTTATGAACTAGTGTTTGTAAAAATGCCAAGTAACGTTTTTTTTCTCAATATGTCAAATAACTTTAGGATGCGGTTATAACGATTTGTGCTTAATATTATTATTTTTTAAAAGTAAAACAAAGTGCTCAGTTCTATTCACCCCTCAATAATAATTTTCATGACTAATTATATAAAACATTTAGATAATAACGGTGCCTAAACTAAGGCTATCCTTGTTTTCAATTTTCTTTTCTTTGTTCTCACTCTATCAACTCGTTCTTGTTCTCTCTCTCTCTCTCTCTCAACTCTCGATCCACCTCCCCCCGCCTCTCTCAATCTCTCTATCTCACTCAAATCCTCCTCTCTCTTGGATCTCACTACATCTGGGCTTTCATCAAAGGTATGAAAATCTCAACTTGGACTGTTTTGGTGTTTCTGATTTAAGGTTTAATGTTTTTTTTAATTTGTGTGTATTTGATATTTGCTTTTCTCTTCATGCGTTTTTGGTTTTCCTTTAGTAATTTTGTGAATGTATTGTGTTTTGATTTAGTTATATTGTGCTTTTGGTTATGATTTGGTCATAATGGGACTTGGAATTTATATATCTTGAAGGCAGAGTAGCCGAAGCTAGGCATCTTTTTTTTTTTTGGGTTAGATGTCGACTACTTTTGTTGTTGGATTTTCTGTTTTTTAATTAATTTAACAGGACCCGACTCGAATTCCCCCTTGGAATCCGTGTTGAACCCTATTACCCGTCCTACATCCAAACGATGCCAGGCCCACTTACTAGTTTAACCCCTTTCTCCCCGCGATGTAAAGAAAATAGGCAAGACTTCGGTACATTTACCCAGTTTTCCTACCTTTAAAACATCAAACATATAACTATATCTCAAACTTCAGCAGGCACAATGCTTTAGCACACAATTTACATATAGGCCTCCGACCTCAAATGGTTCCATTTACCATAACGTACTTGATTTGAAATTTTTTGTAATCCCAAACGCCCATATTATATATTATAACATAAATCGAAAAGGACCTTTCTCCTCAAAGAAATCAATATCGCACTTAGAACAATTCAAAACAAAACTCAAAACTGTTTATTTTGTGGCTGCACCTAGGTTAACCTAGGTTGCCTACTTACCCTTTCTGAGGGATCCAGCCACACGTAGTTTTTTCAACCAAAAATCACAATTAAGATAATATAAATATTGTCCAAGTAAAACCAACAATTAAATTTTAGAATCATTCTAAACTTCAATTTCAACAAGTTATATAACTAAATATTGCCTTAAATTCTTATTATTGTCAAATCCGGTTACCCAAACCATTCCCGACTCATGTACTTCCCCATGTCTCTCCTGAATATTTTATAAATCCCTTTTTCCCATAATTCATAACTCAAAACCATTTTCCTGTAACAATTCACATGTAATATGCATAATTCTTTTAAAACCAATCTTAATTCTGAAACTCAAATTACTTTTCCAAAATAATTTCTTAACCTCATATCCTTTTGTACATAGCTAAGTAAAATCATCTTTTTTCCCGCAACCATACCCTATCCAAGGCGTATGTTGTAAAACAAGTAATTTCCAAATATCAAATCATCACACTTGTGCAGAGTACCCTCCATGCACATGTTCAAGAACCCCAACCTGGAAACGCATCCGCTTATTACGTAATACATATATATATATATATATACATATATATATATATATATACACCCACTCGACACCATCATCATGTACCAAGGAAAACAATCCAACACGGGGACCGTTTTAAGTAGCCCACATAGTAGACTCCTCAATACACATGTGGCTATGGACAACAGTCCAACCGAGGGACTATTGCTCACTAAATTCGCACGATAGAATCCTCAATGCCCGTGTGGCTGAATATCAGTCCTACGTGTGCAGACTACCCGTCAAGGCCTTCGGTACACCTGATCAAGGGTGTCCGGATCATCATCATCATCACCACACGCTGGCATCCTACATCGCACGTGTGGATATGATCCATACCATCATCATCATCACCACATGTTGGCATCCTCCATCGCACTTGTGGGTATGATCCATTCAGAATCAGGGAAGGTACATATCATGGTGTACATCATGTACCAGGGAAAACAATCCAACATGGGGACTGTTTTACTAGATCATAGGCCAGCATCGCATTGGCCCTGTGACTAGGTTGCACTCCCAGCTCACCGGTCAGCATCGCATCAACGTGTAGCTGAATGTATGAATCAAGTCTTACGTGCTCAGACTGCCTAGCCAAGGGCCTTCGGCACACTTGGTCAAAGGTGCCCAGATCTCATCATCACCACACGCCGACATCCTTTATCGGACGTGTAGGTTAAGTATCAGTATCCAAGGAGGGGTACATGTAACGGTGTAATCCATAAACCAATATGCCAAAACTATATATATAACACAACTCCAACTCAACATCCAAACCTTTATACATAATGATAATATTAATAATAATATTTTCTGAAGTTCCATGTCACATCGTAAAAGCCGAACAAATCCAATAACATAATTCATATCCTCATTGAACCAAAATAATAATTTCCAAACATTTCGTCATTATATACCGCACCCAACACCAAATATCCAAACAATATATCCGCATTCCATATTCATACCACAATATCATCATACTGTGAAACCACACTCAAACCATGCATAAAAGTCTCAAATTCCCATAACCCGATTTAAACCATGTTTTAAACAAAACCTCATTCATGCATGCAGTTTCATACTTGAAAAACAATGCTCACTTAAAACAACGTCCACTCACCATTACAACTTATTAATCGACCTCAACCGAGCCAACATGACCCACTATTTAAATAAACTGGGCTTGCAGGGCCCATGACCTCCAGTTTGCTATTCAACAGTTCCTATTGGCCTATATTAATAAGTTAAACTCATCCCATGAGTTTCGTCACGATCCAATGATCGGTTTGACCTCCGAATTTAGTCAGTTAGGCCCGCGGGGCCCACGACCTTCAATTTCTGACCAGAGAGTTCCTATAAGTCCAATATAGTCTACTAACCACGTCCAGTTGGTTTGGTCTCGATCGAGAGGTCGAATCTACACCAATCGCACGATCGGACGGCAACCGGTTCACCTAACCCTAGAATCATTGATTCAGAGTATCCAGGAATCCGATTCTCGATCAACCAGTTCCTACACGATCTTAGAGGTACAATGAACAACATATTCGAAAATGGGACCGATTGAACGGTCCTAACATATCGAACCCGGATATGGCCTAATAGGCGCAATATCTATTCGATAGTCAAAATGTAACATATCGCTAATCCGAGCATACCGTCATGCTCAGGAAGACATGTAGATAATTCTACGACCAAAATAGGTCACCACAATGGGTCCCACGAGTCGCCACCTATCGCCGGCAGTGGTGGGTGACTTGAGAAAATTCCAGCAAAGAAAAATTAACAAAACTCCTTGCAATACCTATACCAACACATTCATGCTAACAAGGGGAGCGATTTTTGTACTTGGCTCGACCCCAAATTTGACCAGGAAGTGGTTGGAAAAAATTCTAGGGTATTTTGATTAACTTCTAAAACTCAAAAATTGATCCCATCCAACCCTACCATCAGCCAGAACACGTGGATTAGATGAAAAACCATACCTGGATCAACGAATTTGGTCGCCGAAATAGCTGGAAATGGCGTCGGAAATTTCGAACATCATCGGTGCTTTAGAAGCTCACATCGCCGTCGTGAAGAGCTGGGCTCGAAGGGACTTAGCCCAGACGTGATCGCTAGGTTCCTTCGAGCATTTCTAGACCGATCCCATCAGAATTGGTGGCCGACAGTCCCGATTGCTCCTCCAGCCGTCGTCGGCTGTTTTGCAGAGGGAGAGAGAGCTTGACAGCTGGGGGGGATCTCACGCACATGCCAGGTGAGAGAGTGCTAGGTATTTATGGTTTTTGAACAATTTTAGTAATTCATGATACGCCCTTTCCATTTTCAAACCTTTTCTCCTTCGTTACAACTCGAAATTGAGTGTCCCGCATGTCTACGAACTCGTATCGACGAGCTCTAAGTAACGGTGCCGCTCATTTTCCCAAAATCATTTTCAAACAAAAAGTGACTAATATAACCCTACCCCAAGGGCAAAAATGTAATTTTATAATTAATAATTAAATATTACTTAAATTGGGTCGGGATGTCACATAATTATTTTGATATTGTTGGGTCTTTTTCGTTCCAGCAGCTTGACAAATGGGCCTGGGCTGCTGTAAAAAGCGAACGGATGAAATTACCCCTTTTTATGAGTTAGCGAGGACTAGGCCCAAAGCACCCTGAGAGAGAAGCAAGTCCCAGGTGAGTACTTTGTTCTTCTTCCAGGGCCACGTGTTTTGTGCTGACGTTTTCGACAGCTTGACGAAGAGTTAAAGATTATGCATTGAGGTTGCACAGGCTTGTCTTGAGAGCTTGCTTTGGTGAATCAAGATACTACTAGGCTTGGCATGAGAGCTTGGAATGTTGGAGCTAAAGGGAAACGGGCATGAGGAAAGGATCAAGGCCTGAGATTTTCGGTGTTTCCGGCAGGTAGACAAAAAGCCTGTGTTGCCTGCATTTCTCTTACCAAAAGGTAATTACTATGGTTTTAGCTTGAGAGGATGGGTGTTTCATACTTGGGACAGAGCTTTTTGAGAGAGAGAGAGAGAGAGAGAGAGATGAAGATAAAGGATGGGTGGCTTAAGTAGATTTTCAGTCGCTTGATGAATGCTTAGTTGTGCTTTTGGATGGTTGAAGATGACTTGATAATGTTGAACTGAAATTATATGAGCTTGGCATGAGAGCTTGGAGTGTGGGAGCTAAAGACCCACAAGTTTAGCAAATGAGAATGCATGTGCTTGGCTTGGTGTTGGACATTCTTGAGTTTGTTGTTTGTGGCTATGTTTATGGTGATTTAAGAGTTTCAAGAGAATGATGATGAAAGGAAAAGCTTGAGGCTTAAAGGCTATGGAGGGAAAGCTTGAGGTATTGCTTGGTGAGGTTTTATAGGGAAGATGGAAGGAAAAGCTTAAGGCTTGAAGGCTATGGAGGAAAAGCTTGGAAGGGTATGAGGAAGAAGGAAGAGCTTGAGGCTTGAATGCTATGGTTGGGATGGCTACTCGAAAGCTTGCAGCAGTTGAAGAAAGAAATGAACGTTGGTTGCTAGGGTGCTTAAGCAACCAAGAGATGGTCTGTTGGAATGCTTGCAACGACAAAAGGGAAGGGTATGATAGATGCTGGGATGCTTGCAGCAGCTCAGAGAATGGTGAGTTCTCATGGTTGCTGAGAAGCTTGCAGCAACCAAGATGGGTTCCTATTGCTTGGGCAATGCCTCCCAATTTATAAAGGGTGAGGGTGTTCCTTTATTTCCAATAGGTAAAGGGAAGTGATGAAACTATTATATTTCCAACGTGTAAAAAGAAGCCTTGAGACATTATCATTTCCAATAGTCAAAGCTAGGCATTGGAAAATGACTATTTCCTATGGGTAAAAGGAAGTGTCGGAATTGGCTTGTTTCCAATGGGTAATAGGGAGTGCTTGAAGAATATCTCATTTGCTCACCCACATTGGAGAACTCCAAGTAATGGGCTTGAACTTTGGTGCTCCCAAGTAGCTAGCCCAAAGTCTCCATTATCCAAGAGCTTCCATGGGCCTTGTGGACCTCCATAACCTTCCACACCACAATCCCTCGTGCAAGCCCCGTGAACCACATGACTTGGGTTCATGTGGGCTTAGCAAGTGATTGGCATAGGAAAAATGTATCATTAGCTTGGCATGGCATATACAGTAAATGAATTAATTCCCAAAAAATACAGCTTGGATTAACGCATGACCACCATTATATGTTATATTGGGCTTTAAATATCTTTGGGCTTCTCGTGACTTTTTTGGGCCTCAACAGATATCATATTGGAAGCTAATTATTAATGGCTCAATTCATATTGAGGAGTAGAACAGATAAAAGAGGAAGCTTTCTTTCCCATGTTTCATATTTCAGTTGAATCAATCAATGTTCATTACATGTATATATATATATATATATATGCTTTTGTTTTACAAAATTATTAGGATAAAGATAAATATAAAGATCTAGTTGAATTGAGTGAGTTTTTATTATTATACAAATTATCAAATCATTTAACTGACATGATGATAGCCTTACCCTTTTCAATAAATATAGCTTCACATGCCATACTTTACTCTTCACAAATGAGCATATGAATAATTAATCAGTCATTGATCGATCCTTCATTTCCGTCACAACTTATTTATTGTGCAAATAGCATCCATTTTGAATGGACTGATAGTTAGAGACCCACTCCCTGAGAATCTCATGAGATTCTGAGGAAGAATTGAATGTTGCATTCATTGGACATATTTTAAAAAAAATTGTTGACTAGATGTGGAACTTGAGAATGCCAATTTTTCAACAATACAAAAGCACTGGTCATAGATATACAAACCGCCCAGAGAATGTACCTGATCCTACAATATGGATAATGGTTGATGAATGGATAAACCCTGAGTGGCAAGTAAAAGTTAATTTAAATAAGATGTTTTAGCCATTTCATACGTGATTATTTTGGGACCATTATTATTCACACAATGCTATGATTTGTGGTGAGTTATTATTTTTTACATCGTTTGTAATAAGCATCTAATAAGCATCTATTTGATGGCATCTACTTTGAATTATGTTTGTAGGATCAAAGTAAAAGAAACAAATCTAATAGGGACAAACCAACAATAGTGCAAACCATAGGTTCAGTTCCAATGACGAAATACCAAAAAGATGAGGTAAACAATTTAATATTTTATGTAAGGCATGTATGTAAAGGTCTTCAACTATTTTCATTGTTGAAGCTATGATTGTGAAGTTGGTGATTGCACTAGGCATCATGATTAGAGCTTATGCCATTTGTTTTTTAAGGGAACTTGGATGATTGAATTTATTTGTCTTACCATATTCATGATTTCTTGTTAACAGCCTGATCGAACTAGAATTGAACCTAAGGGTAAGAATGAAGAAGGAGAAAATTGGCCAAGTGAAAAGGCGAAAGAACTTTTTGTTAAATTTTCTATATATTGTGTTCATGATCTTTCACACAATTTGAAATACATAAAAGACATACCTGGCATCATCTTTCTTGAGTACACGACCTTAGAACTCATCCAACCGCAATAACAAGAATTCCAGCAAAACAAGAACTGCTCAAGACTTCTGCTCTCTCTCAGAAACTGTTTCAGCTCTCTCTGTATGATGAGATTAGGGTTTAGAGAATGTGTATGACGAGAGCGTGATCTTAAGCTTATATAGGCTAGGTCAAGTCGTCTCTACTCATCACCAAGGGCCGACTTGACTAACGCTCTAAGCCCATCAAGCAACGGCTCACGCAAATAGAAATAAATAGGACCCCTTTACTTGGCTTCAAAACTTTTCCTTATTCCACAAGGTTTTGGGCCTCAAGGTATAACCTAATTTAAACTCTTATCAAAACCTGATATAACTTAGTATATAGTGCACCGATCTAACTAGGAAATATAACATTCTCCCACTAGATCAAACACTAGAGCACCATTCTTCTGTATTCCAAAAGTTTTGATAATCTTTATTGGCCATGAGTTTAAAACAGTTAAGTCCTTCCCTTCAAGCTACAGTGAAAATCGATTAGACAAAACGAACTATAGACAAGCATTGCTCTCCTTTATTAAAACCAGGCCATCTATAATCACATAATGCAATCTCAAAATACATGAAGCATCTACAATCGCGAACCTTAATATGTACTGATCCGTAATGTGAATCTTTATGCTTTTCAGTACATGTACCCCTTTATGACTTAGCAAGAGTCAATCCGCAATGTTATTAAAACAATAGTATCTCAAAAGAGACCATAAACTCACATGCATAAACAAAATGCATAATAAGTTTAAACAGCTAAGAAGTCAAAATGGTAGAAATTATTTAATAATAAATAAAAACTGTCAACCAAATTAACATCCTTAAATGTAAATCCCTCAATCCAAAAAATAGCAAAATTAGACATACTAGAAAAACTATCAGAATGGGAAATAAGACTCCCACTAGATTGCAGCATCAAAGCTAGAAAATAATCCCATGCTCTCAACATATCTCAGAAATGCTTCTAAAGACAAAAACTTTGTAAACGGATCTGCAATCATATCTTGAGTTCTACTATAATCAAACCTGACTAGTTTGTCTGCTACCTTCTCCCTCACTATTGAATACTTTCTGTCAATGTTCTGAAGTCGAGACGACATCTTGTTGTTCATGCAATGAAAAACAGCCGCAGTGTTGTCATTGTATATCTGCATTGGTCTTGAAATCGAGTCCACCACCTTAATGTCTTTGATAAAATTCCTTAGCCATACTGCATGAGAAGTGGTTTCATTGCAAGCTATGTATTCTGAAAACATAGTTGAACTTGAAACACCAGATTGTTTAGCACTCTTCCAAGCAACAAATGCTCCTGCCATCTTGAAAAGAAAACCTGAAGTAGAGATGTAATCGGGGCAGAGCTAGAATTGTAGGATTGGGGGCGAGATAGAAAACATAAGTATATCAAATACATATAAGTATTCAAAACACATGTTAGAACTAAATTTTTCAAAATTAGTCATGTTTAATTATTTTTAAAGGAGTCATTAATTTAAATTACAAGTTGTCTATTAATAAGTTGTATATATTACATTATATAATATAGGAGAGATGTCAAAACAATGTGGGGCCAGGGCCACTCCTAGTCTAGGAGTGGCTTCGCCACTGGATGTAATCATCCTCTACTTTTCCAAGATTCACATCAGCATAACCAACAAGCTCTAAATTCTCTGTGCGTCTGTAAATCAACATGTAAGCCTTTGTTCTTTATAGGTACCTTAGAATCTTCTTTCCAACTATCCAATATTGCATTCCTAGATTTGATTGAGATCTCCCCATTTGCTAATGCACAAGGCTAGGTCTGGCCTTGTACACTTGTTTCTCATCTCAGCTTATTCTTCTTTATTCTTGGGGTCTCATTCTTAAATCTCCTTTAGCTAACAGAATTTTTTGTCCATAACACATACTCATGTCAAAACGCTTGAGTATCCTTTAAATGTACGTTTTCTGTGACAAGCCTAGCAGACCTCGAGCTCGGTCTCTCTAAATTTCAATGCCTAACACAAAAGGAGCTACTCCCAAATCCTTCATCTCAAAATTGTTTGAAAGTAGCTCCTTAATGTCCTTCAATAAATTGTGGTCATTTGTAGCCAAAAGTATATCATCGACATACTGCACTAGAAAAATAAATTGGCTCCCACACTTCTTCAAATAAATGCATTGATCAGCTATGTTCTCTTCAAAACCATAGGATGAAACAATTTGATGAAATTTTAAATACCCCCTCATGCTAGCTTGCTTCAGTCCATAAATCGCCTTGTCAAGTTTGCAAACCATATATGCTTTTTTCCCTCCTTTGTAAACCCTTCAGGTTGCCTCATAAAATTTGCTTCTTCAAGTTCACCATTCAGGAAGGCAGGTTTTACATCCATTTGATGTAAAAGTAAGTCATAATGCGCCACTAATGCCATAATTATGCGGAAAGAATCTTTGGTGGAAACTGGAGAAAACGTCTTAGTGTAATCAATTCCCTCCCTTTGGGTGAATCCTTTTGCTACCAATCTAGCCTTAACTCTTTCGATTTTTCCATCCTTATCCTTATGTGTTTTAAACACCCATTTCGAGCCTACCAATTTCTGGCTCTTGTGAGGTTCAACTAATTCACATACTTGATTATTCTTCATGTTTTCGAGTTCTTTTAACATTGCTTCCCTCCATTTGTCTACATTATGACTCTCCATAGTTTCTTTAAAACTTGTTGGATCAGCCTCATCTCCAATGATAAGGATCTTGTGTAGTCAATTTCGGGCTAGTGCAACTCTCAATCCGTTGATAAATAAATTTGTATTAATATTGACTATATTTTTCACCATATCAAGGTTATAGGAATTTATTTCTATAACTACTACAATATGATCCACACTCGTATTCAGAAATATTTTTTATTTTTGGATCGAGGTATGACAAATATATACACATGTACACATAAAAATAAGTCGGTAGTCGGATGTCGATTTTGGCATTTTTTGTACTTTTTTAAGTATTTTTCAGAAGAAAAAAAAAAACAAGAGTCAATGTGTGAATTTAATCTAATTTTTCTAATAATAAATCGGGAACATTTTTGCTCATCACTTTAACTCAATATGTACTCTCACCATTATCCTCAATAATTGACACGTGTCCATAGGTATAACCATAGTTCCATAAATATACAGCAAACGTTATTATGGTTATGCATATAAACACATGTCAAGTATTGATGATAGTTAGAGCAACTCCACCCATTTGCCCTATGCCATGGCAAGGGGAGGGAGGGGGAGCTAGGGCAGCTACTATTCACGTGAATAGTGGCTGCCCTAGCTCCCCTCCCCTTGCCATGGCAAAGGGCAAACACTATTCATTTTTTGTTTTTTGTTTTTTTAACCTAAACAATTAATTTGGATAATATTTTCGGATAAGATTTTTGGGTTCGATCTGTCAATATTTATTATAAAATTCATATATCATAATCGGATAAAATTTTCGAATAAGATTTTTGGTTTCAAATTTCAGATAAATTTTAAAATTCAAATTTCATATAAATTTCATATGAATTTCAAATTTTTGATAAATTTCATCTGAATTTCAAATTTCAGATAAATTTCATATGAATTTCAAATTTCAAATAAATTTCATATGAATTTCAAATTTCAAATAAATTTCATATGAATTTCAAATTTCAGATTAGATTTTCACCCTCTAAAATCACGCCACGTGTCATCTCTATCTACCTAAATTTTTCTATAAAACTAGAGGCTCTGCTCATACCTCTCACACCAGATCTTCTCTATATTTTCATTTCTCATATTTTAGAATTCATACTCCATTATCAATGTCAGACATGAACAAGATCTTGGAGAGGCAAGAGCGAGAAACTAGAGAAAGAAGGCGTAGATGAGCTGCAGGCAAAAGGGTGCAAAGAGAACTAGATCAACAAATTGTCATAGTAGTGGCTTTGCTTGATGAAGAAAACCAGAGCCACCGTGGTTCACAAGTCTGCCGTGGCCCGAATGTGATGACATATGCATTCTCGGGTAAGAATCTTACGGAAGATTATTTTATCCCAACTTCTCTCAGACTACGATGTTGATTTTGAAGGCGATCTTGTTCAATAAAATCATGCATGAAATTTGCAATTATGATGAATACTTTGTTCAAAAGTGTGATGCTCTGGGGTTTTGGGACTTCTTCCCCAAAGAAAGCTTACAATTGTTATACGAATGTTGGCGTATGGTGCATCCACGATCGGTGGATGAGATTGCTCGGATGGGGAAGTCCACTACTTTGGAGAGCTTGGTAAGATTTTGTAATGCAGTCCAAACTCTGTACACCAGGGACCTCCACCGGCTTCTACAAAAAGCCAAAGCTCGAGGATTTCCAGGAATGATTGGTAGCATCGACTGCATGCATTGCCAATGGAAGAATTGCCCAACTGCTTGGGAAGGAGACTATGGGAATCGAAAAGGGCAAACAAGTATCATCCTTGAAGCCTTTGATACATGGGTTTGGCATGCTTTATTCGGAGTGGCCGGATCTCAAAACGACTTGAACGTGCTGGGTCAATCCCCGGTGTTCAATGATGTTTTGAGAGGTGAAGCCCCGACTATCACCTATAAAATCAACAATACCGTCTACCAGAATGGGTATTATCTTGTAGACGGCATCTACCCGAGGTGGACTACATTTGTGAAATCAATTCCGCATCCTCAATCCCAAAAGCAAAAATTATTTGCTGCATATCAAGAGGGTTACAGAAAAGATGTGGAGAGGTGCTTTGGTATCCTCCAAGTCCGATGGCTTATTATTAGGGGTGCGGCGCGCATGCTTGATGAGGAGGTGTTGAGGAGCATAATGATGACTTGCATCATCCTTCATAACATGATTGTGGAGGATGAGTATAATTACGATGCTGCAGAAGTGTACGAACCGGATCCCATGAACACAGCCTTGACAAGAATTTATGAAAGGCCCATGGGACCAAGTGGAGAACCATTGGAGCATGAACCGTTGGTTAGGGACAGCCGTTTCATGACCCGTATGATTGATCAATATACGGAGATGCAATCAAGTTTTATTCATGAACGACGTCAAGTTGACTTGATGGAGCATTTATGGGCGGTGAAAGGCAATGACGATGAATGAAGTGAAGTGAAGAAGTTTTAATTTTAATTACGTTTAGGTTATATTTTATTTTTAGTTATGCTTTGGTTGTGGTTTATTTTTATTTATGCTTTGGTTGTGGTTTTTTGTTTAGTTATGCTTTGGTTGTGGTGTTTTTATTTTTAATTATGTTTTGTTTGATGTATGGAATGTTTTGAATAAAAAGAAGTTTTATTGAAGGATTTCTTTAATCGCTCAAAGAAAACCAATACAAGTAATTAAAAATTACCACTAATTAAATCAAATACATGAATTAGAACTATTTTTTTAAAAAAAACATAAAAATAAAAAATAAAAAAAACAAGCAAACTAACTTAATGGTTTTCATCAACAAAACATCTTCCATGATGCTCCACGGCCCTCCGGTTTCGATAGAAGAAGCCATGAGAAATATAAATAAAAATACAATTTGAAAGTGAATAAAATGTTGAGTAGAAAGTGAATAATAGTAGAAGTAGAAGAAAATGTTTGAGGATTTGGTGTTGAAAGTGAAGGGTATTGGTAGGTATTTATAGAAAAATATTCCAGAATTTTTTGGAATTTTTTTTCATAATTTTATTGCAAAAAAAAAAAACCCGCAGTCATTGGATTGGAAGAGAAAAACCGATCGAAGCAACCAGAGACTGACACGTGGCTTCTAGCCGTTGGGGGAGACGGTGGGCTGACATCAGCGCACGGCTTTTCAACGCGCCAACGGTAAAAAAAATTTGAACTACGCGCCAACGGTAAAAAAAATTTGAACCGCGCACTGACGTCATCCCCCCTCGGGCTCGCACAGCTCTCGGGCCAGCCCGTCTTTGTGGGTCCCACCTCCCGCCCGGGCAAAAGTGGCCCATTGGAACTAGGCTTTTCGCGTGGCCTCCCCCCAGCCTCGGGCTTGGGCTGCGCGGTGGAGTAGCTCTTATAAGAGCAACTCCATCGGTTGCTGCCCAGGTAGAGGGAGGCGGGACCCACGGGCCTGAGCCCAAATTCTTGTTTCCAGCAGCAAAATGTTGCCCGGGCAGGCTGTGGAGCCCAGCAGACTGGGCTGGCCCTCGAGCTCATCTTGCCTGGCCTGCTGCCAGGGCAAGCTAACGTCAGCGTGATTTTTGCTGACGTCAGCAACGTAAAAAAATCTGAAAAAATCCAAAAAATCCAGAAATATTTTTTAATACATACCTATCAATTTTATTATTATTAATTTCATACATACAACTAAAATTAATCCCATGTATAAAATAAAATAAAAACAAAAAATGAATAGTAATTGCCCTTTGCCATGGCAACGGGTGGAAACTAACCTTGCCTTTTGCAAGGACAGTTACTATTCACGTGAATAGTAGCCCCCCTAGCTCCCCTCCCCTCCCCCCTTGCCATGGCAACCCCCTAATGGGTGGAGTTGCTCTAAGGCTACACCTCGACTTAAAAGTGGTGAATGCTCCTTAATAAATCAGCTGCAAGCCAACAATCATTCATAAATGAGTCTATAAAATTATTATTTTTTTAAACAATTTCCTTTCTTTTGTCTGAAAATAAACACAAATGTTCACCTGAGGAGACAGTTTATAATTTTTTTCTCTCTAGCTTTCTCCCCAAAGTCACCCATTTTTCTCTCTCTAGCTCGCTCTTCCGCGGAGCTTCGGTGGCCATTGCATGACACCCGAATCGGCTTCTTTAGCGAAACGACGATGCCCTCCTCAGCCTCCGTCTCCGCCTCGGTCTCGGTCGCGGCCTCAGCCTCTTCAACCACAACCAGTAGTGCCCACTCGGACCTCCTGACCCGGCTGACCTCATCCGAATCCGAAGTCCAGCTCAAGGCTCTGAGGGAGCTCAAGAACCGCATCATCGGCAACCGGACCAAGAAGCTCTCCTTCATCAAGCTCGGCTTGGTCCCACCGGTCGCCGCCATCCTCGCCTCCAAAGCCCAAACCCAAACCCAGGACCAGGCCCATCACGACTCCAATCTCCTTGTTCAGTCCGCTGCTGCCCTAGGAAGCTTCGCTTGCGGCTTTGATGCCGGAGTCCAAGCTGTTCTCGACGCCGGCGTGTTTCCTAACCTCTTCTTGCTTCTGTCGCATCCTGATGATAAGGTATATATCTACAATTCATGTCATTTCTCATCTGGTTTTGCAAAATGAATTGAATTTGATGCATATGCATGTTGGCTGGCTCTCTACTGTTTTTAGCTGGGTGAGAACATTTGATTGGGTCACTTTATGTGTTTGTAATGGTTGGTTGCCGAGAAAATTTGTTACTTTTTTGCTTCAGGTTTTAAAAATGTGATGTGAATTACTCATCACAGATGGGGGAATTGATGCATTTCTGTTACTAGTAGATGAGATTTCAATTTCCATTTACTTTCTGTAGGTGTATTTTGATCTCAATGTCAGTTTCCCTGCCTTAAGTTTCTAATTTGTAAATTAGTAGAAATTCAGGTATGAAGAATGGAAGTTCTTGATTTATGAAAACTAGGATTGTGATTAAAGTTAAACTAACTACATTTTATCTTCAGACTCTGTTAACAGTCATTTATAAGCTATGGAGCAATCAAAGGCTTAGGGTGAATTGTTTTCAATATGATGAATTGTGCCCTCGAGTTCACTTTTCAATCGAAGGCTTGCCATTTTTATTTGGTGTCACAGTTAAGTCGTATATAACAAAGATCAATGCCACATGCTTTAGCTGTGTTAAATGCGCCCAGGTTATGACTATTGGTTCTGGGGCTGTGCAAAGGTAGGGTATTTAGGATTCCAGTTTGAATCTATGGATTGTTTCTTAGGATCTGATTTAGGTGTTAAGATGCTTTGATTTGCAAAGTTTAAAAGAAATTTATAACAACTTTTATGCTTATAAGCTTTAATGAGGTAGTTGTATCTGTTTTTTTTTAATAGATCACTAATTTACTTGGCCCTTAGACCTTTGATCAAGTGATAAGACTGGGGTGGGATTGAGATTTGGCTATAGGTTTAAAGTTTGCCAAGAATAACAGAGAGATATATGCATAGACAAGTACATGCAATGTGTACACTAAAAGTATGTACTGTAGGTACATATTTATATTTGGTAAGATAGTTCAGACTATATAGTTTATAAACGAATATCGACGCTGACTAAGCCAAAATTCCTGTATGGAGTCCGCCCTTAGGTTGCCTTAGCTACCCCTCAAAACGTGTATCAGAGACTGGTTTTGCTATAGTCTTATTTCAACTATGTTTTGAAAAGAAGAAGCCTAGAATTTCTCTTTTGACACCTTTCAAAACTTTGAGAGCAAGCGTTCTCCAGCCGGGGAAGAGTGATCAAACATGGGAATGAGGGCCTATTTTCTAATTTCTAGATTTGGCAAAGTTCTGCTCCTAATAGGAATTATGCAGGATGTGTAGGACCTAAATTTATTAGTTTCCTAGATTCTCTAGTTTTCCAAATTCTAGTAGGATTTCTATTTTTCCAGATTTCCAGATTTCTAGTTTTAAGTTTCCTATTTTATTTGGGTTAGGATTTCTGTTTAAGCAAGGGATTTTTATCCTATTATTTCTAGGTTTTAGTTTACTATAAATACCCCCATGTAGTTCTTTAAAATTCAGATTTGATTGTTGAGTAAACCTTTTTTCTAGAACCCTCTGATTTCTGCCCTTTCTTTCGTCCCTTCAATCTATACTTTCTTCTCGTCGATCTCTGATATTCTTCTTTGTTCTATTGCTTCTGTCTTTTCTTTCGTCTTTTCGATCTATATTTTTTTCTCTTCGGTCTCGTATACTCTTCTCTATTATCTGTTTAAGTTCTTAATCTAATACTTACGGGTTGTACTACATCAATTGGTATCCAGAGCCTTCTCTTGATTTCGCTTGCATCTGTTCTCTGCCATGGCACCCCAAACTGTGGCCAGACCCTCAATCCATGGTGTTTGTAAGTGCTTAATCTAATACTTACGGGCTGTACTACATCAAGGAAATGGTTGTCCAAAGTCCATAAATATGTCCTCTAAGAATTCAGGCTTCTAATGATGGATTATGAAGAAATTTATTGTGTGTACGTGTGTATTGAATCCGCCCATATTATAACATGTGTATAGTCATTGATGTATAAACCCTAAACCCATCATAATTCTTTTACACGTGCTATAATATGAGTGGATTCAATATGTATCGGATACTTATTATGGATTGATGGGTTACTTATTGATTTATGGCATGCGTACCTGTAATACTCTCTCTTTACTGTGCAAGAATAGCACCCAGCTTCTTTCTTTTCTTACCTTTCTACCCCAATTTTTAATCTCAGTTTTGCACAGTTAGAAATGTAAAACAAGATATGTTCCCTACTACCTTTAGCCCTCAAAATACCTCTTGAAAGCAACCTGCAAAATCCCAGAATTACCTGTTGCCCAGAATCTGAGCAACCTGTCATCTTGAAGTATAGCCCCTAATACCCTCTAAAGTCTAGTATTTTAATCCCTAATTCATTCTACTAAACCCTTCCCCAGAAACTACAAGCCTTGAAACCTCTATTTGCAGCCCTAGAGCCTACGGTACAAGCACTTTCACCAACCTGTGCTATTTCAACCACTAGTATCAAAACTTGTTATATTCCACTTCTTTTACAGATGATTGCAGGAAAATGCCACCCAAGGACCTTTATTTTGATTAAGAAAACTTAGAAAACACAATCACAGAGCTTTGAATGACTTTTGTGAATAAAAAGAACATATATATTTTTTTTCTATTGCATAACAACCACTATTTGTTTATTCATTTATAAAACTCAAAGAAATTATTATATAGATAGTGTTAATTATCTAAATGAATGGGTATGGGATTATGTTTGTGTGCGATTAGTAAGGAAAAGAACCCATAATTGTAAGTCATTGGGATTGTAGGAGTGACTCCCTTATGAAGGATCCCATATATATCTTGATGATAAAAATAATTCTCCTGATTTGGCAGTTTGATTCAAAGTTAGATCAAATCATTGGCTGTAGAGAGAATTGTGGAATTCCACCATCCAGAATTATAGCTTATCCATGTCAAGGTGCCAGCTCTGTCTTTTGCTCGAAATGAATGCCTACACATGTAATATAGTGTATAAATCTACATGTTACAAAAGATAGAACAACTAGACTGACACACCACTGGACATTCCGATATTTGACTTTCTCTCTGTACTTCCCCTATATCACATTTTTTAATATCTAGTGGGGTGGAGTCATGGGGTGGAGTCATGGGGTGGATAAAGGTGAAGGAAATCTCTTGTCCTCCCTTTCTTTACAAATTTTTTAATATATATGGAAGATACTTTTTTGACATGTTCATCTATTCTTTTTCAGTTAGTTAATGCATCACTTAGCACTTGATTTTGCTCTACTGGTTCTTTGTTGGGTTAATTGCAGAATCGGCCCTTGTTTCTAATATGTCCTGCATCCATGAATATCTTTTTTCCTCCCTACTCATTTTAAATGCCATTGCAATGGTTTTATTTGTGCTGTAGGTTGTGGATGCCGGTGCACGTTCCTTAAGAATGATTTATCAGTCGAAACTGGCTCCAAAGTGTGATTTCCTTCAAGAAAAAAACATGGAATTTCTTCTTTCATTATTGAATAGTGAGAATGAGAATGTTACTGGACTTGGTGCAAGTATTATCACACATTCTTGTGAGAGTACTGCAGAGCAGAAGGCACTGTGTCATGCTGGGGTTGTAAAGAAGCTAATTAGCCTTCTTGAAGGTTCTCTAAGTCAGAGAGATAATAGTTTAGAGTCTCTTGCCACAGTTATGAAGAACAATGTTGAAGCTGTTTCGGAGTTTGTGGGATCTGAAAGTGGAAGAGCTCTGAGTTCTGTAATTGAATTGACAAAGGATAGGTATCCCCGTACAAGATTATTGGCCTCTATGTGCTTGATTGTTATAAGGAACACATCTGCTTGCTATTTACAAGATATAGGCATCAAAACCAAGTTGGTGCATCTCTTACTTGAACTTCATGATGATCCTGGTCAAGTTGGAGATGAAGCTCCCTCTGCATTTTCTAGTTTAATTTCAGAAAAAGTGGATCTACAGAAACTAGCATTTGAGGCAAATGCTATCGATAAACTTTACAACCACTTGCAAAAAAGTCAGTTACATCCCAAACGTTTCCAAGGAATATTACTGGCACTGGCTGATCTATGCTCAAAGTTGGAGAGCTGCAGGTCTAGATTCCTGTCATTGCAGGTTTGTTGCGTCATAGAATACGTTAACTTGTCCCAGTGAGTGATTATTACTGTTTTGTCAATAATATTCTTTGTTCTATTCATCTAGTGTTGAATGTTTATTCTCCGTTCATTGTGGTTTTGGTTGTGATTAGTGCTGTTTTAACAACAATATTTCTTTTTCTATTCATTTAGTTTTGCATGTTTATTTTCCCCAATAACAGTTAAGTCATTCTGTGAGAAAAAACATCACGACAAGGGCCCTGCATTCCTCATTTCCCTGCTTGTCTGGTTGATGACTTATGTCTTAGCTGTACTTTTTTTTGTTTTTGGTTTGTGAACATTTTAATACTAAGTAGTGTGGGTGACGTTCTCTGTAGTTCTTAGGTGTTGATCTTAGCAGGCGAACATTTTAAGTTTTTTATTCAAATTGTTAGGGATTGGAAACTTTGTTTATTTTGATCCACTGTTAAAATGATTAACTAAACTTTTGCATGGCTGCTCAAGTTTACATTTTTCTACATGCAAATTGTGAGACCTTATTGAGTATCATGTCTTATTTTGCTGAGAAGTATTGCAACTTATGACTAATTGGGCAATTTTGCTGAGTTATGGGGTAATGCTTGCATAAAACATTTCTGTTTGTGAAAATTCCAACCGGTTTGTAACTTCTGATATTTTCGTGATTATAGGCGTTGAACTTGGTAACTGAAGCGCTAACTCATGATAGTTCTGACGTACGTACTGCAGCGTGCATGTGCTTGAGATGTGTCTCTCGGTCGATCAAGGTTTGCAATGTGTACTTGCTTAATGATATTTAGAATTGTATTACATGCATATATGTTTCTAAGAAATTGTTATTCAGAATTATATTACGTGCATATATGTTTCTAAGAAATTGTCATTCAGAATTTGTGTGCAGGTAATTTTTTGAATGAAATGATTGTCCCTCCCTTGGTTCGGCTATTAGATGACCCTTCTACTTCTGTTCAGGTATATGCTTGCTTATCACTAATGATCATGTTTCTCTGTCAGCTGTCAACCTTAGAGTCTGGTATGACATTATTCCCAAGAATATTACATGAATGAAATACAGAACCCAGTTGCATGAATGCAAAATGGTTGCTAAAATTACATTACGATTTCTCTGTATAATCAATTCTGTTTTTAGTGCTCTGCTTGATACTTATGAAAATGAGGGAAAGATAAAAGAAGAGAGGTCGAGTTGATTGTTGTTCACACCAAGGATATGTTTGATGGTGGCTGATGCCAAAGAACTGCAAATGAACAAACTTGGTGTACTAGTATTGATGAAATAAATATTTAAATTAATTACTAAGTTCTACGTTTTTTAGGGGCTTCTGTCCTAATAATTTGGTAGTAAAAGTGATTTTATTCCTGGGTGAAAAGGCGCACACATGATTGAAGCACGTAGTCATCAAAGTTCTTATGAAGACTATGGACTCTAACTGGGTTAAATGGTGAAAAAGATTACAAGTAGCCGACACCAGTTGACACATGACAAGGGAGGTCTTGTTTAGGGGATTTTAGGAAGGCTATCTTCAGGTCAAATGGGTTAAAAACTTGTGGTTGTAAGATATTAGAAGGGAGAAAAGTTAGGGTTTGGGTTAGGGCCTAAGGGTTTGTCTGTGATCGATAAGGATGCTTTCAACGGTTTCAGGAGAAGGGAGAACTAGTTTCTTTATGGATTTTAGTGTTTTGAAGAGTAGATGGATTACAGTTTTAAAGACAGAAAACAACCCCCAATATCATAACAGCCCTGAAGGATACTAATCATGATCTAAACTATAGTTAAAGACAGAAAGATATGGCTTCTTGTGCCTTTCATCCCAATCAATTGGAGTTGAGGCTCGGAGATTTGAGTTTGCCTTTGTGTATTATTTGGAGCCTCGAGCCTAGCCATTATATATTGAGAGGGTCAAACAACATTACCGATGAGCACATTGATGTGAAGAATCCATTAATGCATTCAACTAAAAGATCAAGTTTACCATTCAAGAGATCAGGTTTTCCAGACTGAATTCGGCTGTCATTTGTTTGTCTTCAGTAGCTTTTTGTCATTAAAGGCCCTGGGTTATTGACAGCAATCCATATTTTCTAATAGTCAATTCCTATCCCAACCAAGTATTACTCATTCAGTAAAAACATATAATTTCATTGCAAATTATTCAACATAACATACAATTAAAGTTTGGATTAGCATTTCCATTCCCTATAATAAATTGTGCTTATCCACCAGAGTCAAATACTTTACCTTGTCATTTACCAAAAAAAAAGGTAATTTATAGCAAATCTTGCTTCAATGCTCTGTTTTCAGGTTGCAGCTCTCAGTGTTATTGGCAACATAGCTGTTGATTTTACTATGCGTAGGTCTTTATTTGTAGAGTGTGGAGGAGTGAAACAGCTTGTTCAGTTATCAAAATCAATGGATTCAACTGTGAGGTTAAATGCTTTATGGGCTTTGAGGAACTTGATGTTCCTTGCAGACAATGTGTGTAAAGAAGGGATCTTCATGGAGCTCACAGCTTCATCATTAGCAAGTGTCATCTGTGGTAATGTGATGGTTTATTGGTGTCAGTTCAAAGTTTTTCTTTTAAAAAGTTTCTTACTATGTTAATGGTCTAGTTATGAACAAAAACATGCTTAAATGTATTTGCACTTGCAGACCCTGAGCCTTTTGTCCAGGAGCAGGCTCTGGCACTTATTCGCAATCTAGTTGATGGATGTATAGAGTCTGTTGAGCTTGTGTTTAATGAAGATGGTATGATATTAGATGCTGTTGGGAGGCAGCTGCAGAATGCTTCAAAAGATGAAATTTGGATACAGGTTAGAATTCTTTCTATAGAATGGTGTCAGAAAATTCCAATTTAATAGGGACCTTGGTGACATGCAGTCATGGCAGTTCTTTATTCTGATATTTCATTCCTGATTGCAAGTTTGTTTATAATATATGTTAACTAAGCTGACATCATGGGACTTAAATATATAGAAGAAAGGAGTGGGTGGGCAGTTGTAATAGTTCTTCTTCTTGATTCTATTATAGATCTCTTACTTTATAGTAGGTTTTTAAAATCTTTTTGATATAGGGAATGTATGTGCTCAGTAATGTTGCAAGTGGGACTGAATTTCACAAGGAAGCAGTTATGCATCAACTCATCCCACAAGAAGACAATGGAACACAATCTTTTATTCTCAAGTTTTTGCAGAGTAATGAGAGCCAGTTACGCACAGCTGCAGTGTGGGCCATTGTGAATCTTACTTTTCCATCAAGTCCTGGTTCATTTAGCCGACTTGTAAAACTACACAGTGCTGGCATAGTTTCTCAAATAAAGAGCATGGTCAATGATCCTTGCCCAGACGTGATGGTTGCTATTTTATATCTCAAATTTGTTATTTGTTCATTGTTTATGATAATCTGCTAAATCTTATCCGTTTCATTTGATGGCACAGCTTCGAGTAAGAACAGCACTTGGGCAATTTACGACCTTCGGTGATTGCTCAACATGATTTTCCTACCCTTGAACCACTGGCAAAGAAAAGGAGTAATGATGAAGTTGTACTAGTTTTGACCTCATTGAATGTTCAGCCTTTCAATTATGGCTTACAACCACATGGTAAGCTTCTCTCAAAATGAAATATATTACAAAACTATTCCTATTTTATTTGAAGCCAAGTTATGTCTTGTATGGTAAGAATAATGGAATAGTAGCGATATTGGATTATGGTTTCATTTAAAGTACGATGGTTGTATTGAAGGAAAGTTAGTGAAATTAATAGTTTTACTTGTACCACCATTGCTTGAGATTGTATCTTCGTCCAGTAATTGCATGCACCTTGTTAAAATAATTTTGTGCTGGACATACGTAACCCTACCATTATTCTCTAATAACTTCTATCTTCTGAGAATAATGGCTGCCACTACTTGTCATGTGAAGCCAATATCTTTTGAAGTTGGTTGGTTTTTTTCTTCTTTTTTTTTCCCGAGTGGGGCCTTGGAAAAGCTTATGAAGATGTCAATTGATTTTCTAATTAGCCAAGTTTATGTTTACATTTGTTATTTTTTTTCTTTGCAGGTGTCACACAATGCTTTCATTTTTTTTTCTCCAGTCAGCAGTGTGGAAGCTTTCTATTTTGTGGGTACTCCTAACCAGGTTACCTTAAAAAATACTTTCTGTTCAGCCTTTTGGTTTTTTTGCCCTTCTGTTTTTTTAAACCCCTTTGCTACCATGTATCATATGATCGATGTAGTTATGTAACTTAGTGTACCATCTGACTCACGTCACATTGTGTGTACAATACTGTTGAATCATTTGTCAGATTTGTAAACATGCTGTATACAGCAGCAATCTTTTACTTCCATATGCATAAAGTAACCAGTATATCTTGGCATGTTGTTCCATTGATGGCCTTTTGGGAGCTCTGTGATGAGGTATCCGGCAAGGATGCTCTGATGCTACTGTGATTGAGGCAGGGCTACTTGTGTTTGGGAACGAAGCTCACTTCTGCCGCTTCAAAATTAGAAAGCCCTGGGGAACAAGTACCCAAATTACCTGATACATTAGGATACCCAAATTTTCTTGTTAGGGAAAAAGAAAACCGAGATATTCTTGACTGCACTGGATCTATACTGCAGTATCTTAGTGAGAAATATATGAGGTTTCAAATGAGCTCATATATAAACAAATGATACATTGCTACATCAGTTGAGATTTAAAGTTATGGAATTTTTTTTTGGGTGAAACTAGTGAGAATATAATTGATTTACTAGCAGCAAGCAATTATGCATTTTTATGTGTAGGTGTACTTAAGGATGTAAGATAATATGTTGTCTTACATTTAGATGTAATTTAACCAAATCTGTGATCTTAGTTGACTATGGATAACATGACAAGAATATATTATCCTGATATTATATGGGAACAGGATAGTCTGAAATGCTAAAAAGTCATGAAATTAGTTTTCTTATTACTAATCTAGTGGCTTAAAGTTTTTGTGCTACCAAGTGTTCGATTTCCATACATGGTGCTGCCCAACTCAAGGAATCATCCGTTATTGCGTAGCAACCTTCGGTTTTATAATCGACAGTTCCGCTCACCTAAGTGACTGAAAATGATGAAATGGGAGCACTAAATTCACTCCCGCTCACTAAGTGACTGAAAATGAGTACTTGTGAGCACCAAATTCATCTTACATTGGAAATCCATGACTCTTTATCAGAGTTGAAATATAGGGACTAGGTGTAGTGGGTCTGCTTTTCTGTTAAATGATGCACAAATAGTTGACGTTTTGTGAGTTTGTTTGGTGTCACATGCTGATACTCTGCTTTTCGAGTAACAATATCTAAAGAGGTCATTGGCCTTTCATATCTTTCAGTTAGAAGGTAATGAATTTCAAGGGACAATTCCTCAATAGTTGAAGTCTTGATGAATTTCTGACCCCAAAAAAAAAAGTCTTGATGAACAAAGATGTATCAAATAGATGGAAGAAAATTGAGGGATTATTGTTGCAGTCTTGCCCGCTCAATCTAATCTCAAGGGTTCGACCAAAAAAAAAAAATCTAATCTCAAGGGTTTTTTTCGGTCTTTTTTTCTTTTTGTTGGGGTAGGGGTAAATTTGGGCCTATGATTTCTGCTAGTGGGCTTTATCCAGATTTCTTAATTGATGGGACAAAATCACTCTCAAAGCCCCAACAAGTCCATTTCCCAGCATGATTCATCATGTTATTGATTCGTTCATATAAAACCAGTAGCCTCAAAGACTTTAATGAGATTCAGATCCATGCATCCTCAAAATCACACTGAACTAGCAGGACAATATATCCATTACCCCTGAGCTTTGCCACATCAGCAATTTAACTTACAAAATTACTAAAATGCCTATGCCACATCAGCAAGTTAACAATGTTTGTGATCAAATTGACGGAATGGGGCAGCGAGACACAAAATAATAGCACACGAGCTATATTGACCCAGTTACAAGGTCAAGGGGTAAACTAAGATTTTCGATAAAGCTCAAGGGGCAAATCAATAAATATGCCTAGTTTTTATCACATTCATATATAGGCAGAATATTAGCCTTAATAAACTCGGAAGCTAATGTAACATGGCGGATAGCATTTTATATACAATTTACTGTAGACAATTTTCAGCAACTTATTAGTTGGTGGCAAATAATATTAAATGACAGACTGGAACGAAGCTATGTAAAGAGAAAAATACTTAGACTAGGAACAACACAGTAAGAAGACTCAACCATTTGATGAAAGCTACAATCTCTCTCAGCCAATCTTCTCCGTGTTGTCGTCTGAGGGCCATATCACAGTCTCCATAAGCCGTTCGCGCATCAACTCCAAGTTCTGATCAGAGATTTCTTGATATATTTCGGCATGATTGCATTTCTACATCAAAGTTCATCACCAAAAGAAAAATTATATATAGTTCTTACAATGTCCAAGATTTTCCGTGAGATATATGTGCTCTGCATGTTGACGAAAAGTGCTTGCGATAAATTTTAGAATTGCTTACCTTGACCCATTTACCATAGACGTGAAGCCGTGTGACCATTACTCTCTCAGCAAGTTCTTGCCTCTCCTGTCAAATTAGCAAGGGTTGTATTCTGTCATTCATAAGTATACGTAGCTAAAATGGAATATTTATAGCATCCAAAGGCGTGTTGTCATAATATCTCCATGTTCAATAATTTTTAACAAGAAGGAATGGTTCAGTGGAACGTTTGCTTTTAATGTCCAATATAACTATAATCTTAAATAAAACAAAAGGCAAACAAAGCAAAATTTATTTCCTCGCATGATTCTAAGCAACCAATGAATACAAGATTTCAAAGACTACCTTCCCAAGGGTGCGGATGAATCGCTTCCCATCTCCAGGCTTGTGTGCTGCAACAAAGCTGTCCGAATGAAAAAGGAAGCAGGATTAGATAAAACAGTCCTTAAAGTGATGAACTGAGACATAGGTGCTTTCTAATAAATGCTGGAGATGAAACTTGGGTACTCCAGGACACTGCTGCTAATAGTATGTAAATATTAATAAGATGTAATTTAACTTAAAGCGATATCAGAACAAAAGGATGAGAGGCAATGTTCGTATCACGAAGTTCGAACTGTATAGGGCTTAAATTTTCTTATTAAGAGGGGGCCTCTGGATGTATTTTCCAAATTCTTGCATTAGTAAGCTGATCATCCAACTTAAATAGCCAAGAGCATCCTGGGTCACAAAATCTGACTGTTGTCTCTGGGTGAATAAATAGACTTTCAGAATGTTCAGAATATGGAAAAACTTCCCTATCCTAGGTACCCACAAGCTCATTTTGATCTGAATGGCTCAAGATTCATCTAAGTCTATATCATTCACAAGCCACAGTCACATCTCATCCGTTTGTAACAAACAACAACATAGCATGAATAACAACAATGATAGCAATACAAATAACAAAAAAGTTCATAAAATATGATGTTGAATTCATTTTAAGAAAAATGGTCTGACAATCTGACTTACTCATAAAACCACCTATATTGTGTTGGGTTCATTTCATAAAGCTGGCCCATAACAATCCTCACAGCCTTGTACGTAAAATAGTTGAGTATTTGCTGCAGGCAGAGAAATTACAGTCAGCTAATTTACAATACGATACTAGTTTGTACATGGATGAACATACATGTTCATGTACGTAAAAGAGCAACCATATGGAAGCATATAAAGAGAACAGGATTGCATGATTTCGATTATCCGTATACACTACAGTTTGTATAAAGATAACATGAGCACTTACTGCAAATGGCATCATATACACAAAATTCAGAAAATAATGGCAATCTGAATCTGGTCTTAGGTTCAATTCCCCCCTCCCCATATAAAATAAAATAAAATTTTTTTAAAAAAAATGTAACAATGCATCTAATTGATAAGTTCATGATACAACTGTTTTGAAAAGAAGAGATATTCACTCTCATCATTATAATTAGATATTGAGGAAAACACAACTCGTATTGAATATCGAAGTAATGACTGACTCATTCACCAATTACAAAAGCTGTTTTCTTATTCGTAGAGCTTCTGGTTTGCTGTCTCAAACCACAAGCCATTGAAAAACTATGGTGTGTAATCACTATGCTCAAAATAAAATATCCAAAGTCATGCAACTATCAAGTCTTGGGTTATAATGGATGTGAATAGTATTCCCCTCCTCTTTTGAAGGTTAAAATCATATCAGTTTGAGACGTGCAGAGGCATCAATCAGTATTGTGCACACAAACACATTATGGTCATCTTTCCCATATCAAAGGGACTCTAGCAACTACTCAATCTTTTATTCTTTTTTTTATAGAAGAAACGAAATTTATTGAAACAAAGAAGATGAGCACAGAAGTGGATAAGGCATCCACAAGCCAACAGAACAACAACAAAAACAGAAAAAACCAGCACAGACACCACCCAGACTACCTGGGAACAGCAAACCCCAGAAAAACTCAAAAAACAAAACACTCAACAATGCCTTCACTTTACCGCAGCAGCCATATCCCTCAATATAGTGGAATAAGAGTAGTCTTTAAAATCTTTTGTAACAGAAGCCCATAAAGCTGCCCAGAACTTAACTCTATCCCAAAGCTCACCGACACTCACTCCCTCATAGTCGTCAAAAATCCTCCTATTACGCTCCATCCAGATGTTCCAGAATACATAGTGAACCAAACAGCCCCATAAGGTTGAAGCACGCTTCCCCTTGCCCCAAACAACAAAATGGGAACAAAGAAGATCATAGCACCCTCTAGGAATAACCCAAGCAGCTTTAACCTCCCTCCACAGGTTCCACCAAAGACTTAAGGAAAATGGGCAAAGTAAGAAAAGATGATCGGCACTTTCCTCACAAAGCTTACAAAGCACACACCAGTGAGGAGACAGATACATAAAGGGTCTTCTCCTTAGGACAAGATCCGAAGTGTTTACTTTCCCAAGAGCCACCAACCAAACAAGGACTTTAACCTTAGGAGGAGATTTGGCCTTCCAAAAAAAAGAAAAAGGAGGAAAGGTTTCCGGCATCCCTTTGTTGCGCAAAAATGACTGAAAAGATTTGCAAGAGAATGAACCAGAATCCTCTAGCTCCCACCGTCTCCTATCCATTCTGGTAGCAAACAATCTAATTCCGTCTAGAATTTCCAGCAACTTGATCACCTCAACTATCTTCCTTTCATTCAGATTCCTCCCAAAACTGAAGTCCCAATTATGAGGGAAAACCGGAATGTCCACAAAACAAGATATGCACAAAACGTGCTGAGAAGACAGCGCAAACAGACAAGGAAAAATGTCCTTCAAAACCCCCTCCCTCACCCAACTGTCCTCCCAAAATCTGATCTTATTCCCATTTCCCACCTCAAACCTGCAACACTGTAAAAAAGTATGGTATCCCAAAGAAATGTCCTTCCAGGGGTTATAAGAGGATGTCGTAGTAGCAGGATTAGCATCCCACCTGTTAGTAACAGTCCCGTATTTACTTCTAACCACCAAAGACCACAGGGAATTAGGCTCCATAGGGAAACGCCACAACCATTTAGCACGCAAAGCTTCATTATTTTCCTTTAGAGAACCCACTCGAAGCCCTCCTTCATTCTTAGATTTTGCCACCAAATCCCATCTAACCAAATGATCCTTCTTCCCTTCCTCCACTCCTTCCCATAAAAAGGATCTCATGAGCTTCTCCACTTTGTTAACAACACTGCCCGGCATTTTAAACAGACATATAGTAGGAAGGGATACTACTCAATCTTTTATTCTACACACAAAATCAAACCGCTTAATGCACCAAAAAGGAAGGTGCGGATTCTATACACATAACAATGGGTAAATTTCTAACACAAGTTTTATAAAATCACCAATGGAACAACCAACGCCTATTCAACTATATAAATAAATGGATACAATATTCAACTAAGGGTCCTCAACACAACCAAACAGCAAAAAAAGTACATCATGTTATCTAAGTAAGAGAGATGAATATATGCAACATCAATCGTATTAAATTTCTCATATAAACTTCATCCAAAAATTCAACAGGGGATAAGTTTCTCACCGTCTTAACATCCTCAAAACTGTCTTCGTATTGCCCGCCAAGTTCATTAACAATCACGAAACTCCTATTCTTTCGTTTCCTCATACTCCTATTGACAATACCCGGAAGAGCTTTCATTGAGAGCCGCTTGTCATGCCCAGAATCAATAAATGAACTGCTCAATTCCAAGGAACTTGGTTTCACCAAACGCTTATTGGCCATTGAATTCCTTTGCAAAAGCACTTCTCCACCACTCTTGAGAGTCATAGCAGTTGTAGGCAGTGCATCCAAACACAAGCATGGACAAATATGCGAGTCCACCACTGATGAACCCACCACAGACAAAGCCCCTACCATCCTCTCTCAAAAGCTTAAGCTCAAACCACCTTTTTTTATGATAAACCCAGATCAGAATTATTGTCAAAATCCAAACTTTATAGCCGGAATTCAGGGAAATAAGAGATACGCACGAAGTAATGCAAAAATCTGCTAATGGGTTTCCAAGAAAATTGGCAATCAGCAATTACAGTCAGAAACTCAATAACTATAAGAAATGGAGCCTGATGAACAAAGAAGGTGTTTTGGTGCAAGTAATTTGTGAGAGAATCTCGGAGATTTTGAAGGTGTGTGAACATCAACCAGACAAAAAATCTGAGGTCCACAATACACCACACAAGAAGCTTCGGGATTCAAATCAAACTTAGCTTCTTTTTTTCCACTTTTCTGAATATTCAATTCTCTAATATCTACCTACCTGGACGCTTCCTCCAAATTGGTGGGCTTCCCAGCCACGTGGGAAAAATTGTCTGGCTTGTATTCCAAAAGAGTATCTATTTATATTCACCATATATTAATGGCATGTTTACTATAAGCATGGAACAAGCAGCCAGCGAGTGCGTAGTTCAATAGTAAGAGTATTTGCATGCAGATTGTGATTTTAGGTTCGAATCACCACAAAGCCTCCCTGTTTCCCTTTCAAACTTTGAATCCCAAAAATAAAAAGAAATCAAATGAGAATTGTAAAGTTGTAAGGTTATTTTTTGGAAGGCAGAGGAAAAACATGAATGAGAATCATAACAACTCCTTTGTTGATCTAATTATTGATTTTGATGGTGGGATTTACATGTTTTAGTAAACATGGGAGAAGTTAGGAATTAGAATTGCTCTCATACTTCCCATACTTATTGCTGATAAGTGTAGGAGCTTTTTTGTTCCAGCAGTTATAGATGGGCATGGGCTGCTGTAAAGAGCAAATATGTGGAGTTGCCCATGTGTCTGAGTTCAAGAATCAGGCCCCAAGTGTGCTTCGAAAGGTTCGTGGAGCCTTAGGAAGCACTCTGGTTTCCTTCACCAACAAAACCAACAGTTGCTTACATATGAACATTTTGGCTTGGCTTGAGAAGCTTGTGGCATGGGAGCTGAGCATTCATGAGTTTAGCATTAGAGAGAGGGCTTGGATTTCCTATAAGAAACAGAGGTTCAAAGCAAGGGGAGAGGGAATTTTGGGAGAATTTGTTGAGGGAAGAGAGGAAGAGATGAGGGTGGAGAAATGGGTGGCTTGAGCAAATCTTCCAGCCGCTTGACGAAAGCTTCGTCACACTCTTGGGTGTTTTGCCAGAAGAGAAAAGGGAAATAAATGGAAGAACATAGCTTGAAATTGAAGTGTTCCAGTAGTGAGAGGGGATGCTTACTCTCTCGGGATAAGTTGTTTTTACTGGGTAGGAGATGCCATCTTTTATAGGCGTTGGAAGCTCCTTCTTCCTAAGAAAACCTAGCTGCTTCTCCTTAATTTTGCTAAGTCTTCCCCCCTATTTTTCCTCACTTCCTTCGATTCAACCCCTTTTTATGAAATCTCCTTAATCCAAACATGCTGGGACAAGATTTTTTGGAGCTCTAGAGTCTTCCTGCAGATGTCTCTATGGCACCTTCCTATCTCTGGCAACACTCTCTCCTTCTTTCCTTCCTTATTTTCTGGTAATAATTGGTATGGGAAAGAAGTGGGTAAAGGTGCTGGTCTGAAGGGTGTTTTACTCCCAACAACCTGCACACGTGAGTACCCATTGGTTTCAAAGGTGGTTTGTCTTGGAAGTGTTGGAGGTTTCCTGAGATATTTTTGAGGTGCTAGGACATTTTTCCATGACCTGGGCTTTTCTTTCTAAGGTGCTGGACTTATGTTCAATATGTTGGGCCAATTTACTAAGGTGATGGGCCTCTTTTTTCTCTATTTCATGCTTACCCACATATTTGGGCTCAAGAAATGGGCTCGAGTTTTGGACTCCCAAGCAGCCCAAAACTTCCACTTCTTGGCTTATCAATGGACCTCGTGAATGCTCGTAACCATCCATACCATAACCCGCTCAGCAAGCCCCAGGCATTTGCATGACTTGGGCCCACTTAAGCTTGTAGCTTGGCTTGATGCAAAAATAAGGATTTTTCGCTTGGTATTGCGTGTTTGCTTGGCGTGGCATGTGGACTATAACTTATGAAGTACACACGACGAACTCTAGTATACTCCGATCGAGCTTCTTTCTCGGTAAAGCGTTGTATTGGGCTAAAAATATATTTGGGCCCAGCCTTGAATTTTTTGGGCCTCAACAGTAAGCAAGGACGGAACTACACTATGGCTAGAGCTAGAGTGTGCTCTAGCCTAATGCAAAGTTTGGGAAAAAAGAAATTTACTACTAATTTTTAGGCACTACACCTCATTTTACAAAAACTAGCCTAATCCACTCAAGCAAAAATTAGCATGTCCTATTCAAACAGATCTCCAGTTAGCTTCAAGTTTTCTCTTATGAGAAAATAAATTGAATTTTATTTAGATCTTTACCCATATAAGAAATAATAGCCCACCCCTATAAAAATTTCTGATTCTGTCCTTGGTGGTAAGTAAACATGCAATAAAAGCATAAATGTTCTTAGGCTAGATTTTTGGTTGACAACACGAGTGTATAATATTTATAATAAAAAAAACGTCTGATGATGATTAGCTCTGAATGATGCTTTTATCTAATTACATGACCCCATATTTTTTTGCTAATTTCTTAATCCGATTATTCTTTCAAAACATTACTAACAAAATTTATCATTTCCTCTGAATTTAATTATGCTCTGCAATCGATGGACTTTGTTGCAATTTGCTTAGTTTTTTTGGACATGCTTTAGGACATTGGCTTGCTATTATGTGTGTTTGAAACGGTAAAGACTAAAGGTTTCCTCAAATCCATTTTATGTTCTATATTTTTTTCAAGACTCAATGCGGTGAATTTAATAATTGTGATACTTCAAGTGGTGGTGGTAGTGCTCGTTTAAGCTCATGCGTTGTCCAGGCCGCAAAATTTCGATTTAGTACCCTCGGGTTGGAGATGGTCACTAATTTTCACAAATTTAAAAGCAGCAAGTGTCGGTTTCATTGAACGTTTTTTTTTGCTTTCCTTCTTTTTTTTTGGGTGAATCAGGACGGGGAGACTACAAAGAGACGGCAGGGTGGGGGATATAAATTGGTCAAGAAGCCAACCATTCTGAATCCGTGTCTCAGTAGCCGACAAAATGGTTCACAAGGAGGGCAAATTTTCTTATTTATTTCTCACAAAAATTTGCTTCTTTTTCTTTATTTTTTTATTTTAAAAAAGGAATTTTATTTTTCATTAATAAACTGGCGGTGCCATTCAGACCAAAAAAAATAAAAACTGGCTGTGCCATTTCTTGGCAGATCCCGACCGTTCAATAGATCGAAGGGGGGAGATATTAGCTCCGCATTAGAAACGCACCGCATCACGCCTTTCCTCTCGTCGTTCTCTCTCTCTCTCTCTCTCACTCACTCACTCACTCACTCACTCACTCACTCAGCCATCGTCTCCAAGACTCGATCCTACAGGTGGAAAACGCCGTCGTTTTCTGGTGAAACAACAGTCAGTGGTGAGAGACGCAAGGATGGTTGATCGTCTGTTCGAGGATATATTTCAGATTCTGCGACTGAACCCAGATGGCAAAAAGTTTGATAAAGGTATTGCAAGTGTAAAAATTCTTATACAAAATTTTTCAAGATGATTTTTTTTCTCTTGTTTTGTTAATTTTTTTGGGACTTGGTAGTTACTCGAATCGAAGCAAAGAGTGAGACTTGCGAGATGTTCATGCACCTAGATGTGAATTCAGAGGTATATCCCATGAGAGAAGGTGAGAAATTCTCAATGGCTCTAACTTCTACAATCAATTTGGATGGAACACCTGATACTGGCTATTTCACTCAGGTAAAATTCTATTTATTCCTTTTCGTAATTTTTTTTTTAATGTTGCTTATGGGGTAATTTCCTGCTTGTTTGTACTGTATCTATTCTGGGAAAGTGTGACATGTATGAAAGCATGTACCTTGTGGATGGAGTGTGCAGGTGAAAAGAATTCACAAGTTGAGTTATCAGCTTGAGAGTTATCAGGGTTTTTAGCACAAATGGCAGAACTGGGATTTTCATGAAACCCTATTTTTTGGACCTCCATTCTTTGTCTATTTAGGGGTTTTTTTCTTCTTTTTTTTTAAAGAAAATTGTTTTTTTGGTTCTCTAGCAGTTTCTATATGTAATGGCTATCTTGTCTTGATAGGTTACTCTGTTTGGTGCTTATTAGGTGGTTTCTGAAGGGGGAAGTCATCCTTTAGCATTCAGGAAATGTCCAAATTCTTTGTAATAAATAATTAATGATTAACAAAGTCCATTTGGAAGTGATCACAAATTATGTGGTTGATTTAGGAGGCCAGTGAGAATGTCATGTGGGTTTGGTATGTGAAAGGACAATAGTAGTGTGGGATGGCTTGAGCTTGAGATTGAGATTTTGGACAAATTATGGTTTGGTGACACTCTTCTTTGAGATTCATTCTTTGTTTTGATTAGCTTGGTTGTTGATAAGGAAGCTCTCTTCTTTGAGTTGTATCTGGGATCTTAATTTCATTAAAAAGTGGATGGTTATGAGGTTGGAGGGTGGAATACTTGTGCAGGGTAATTTATTGGGTGAAAGTAAGGAGGTGGAGTGCTTTTTTATTTATTTTTATTATGCTGGAGAAGCTGCCCTCTTCATAGACGTCTTTTTCTATTATATCTTTTTATTGGGCTCTAGTGGGAACAGAATCTATCTTCATTAATAGAAGATCTAGTGTTCTAAGTTCCTCATAAATACTGTTTTTTGGATGGACGGCACTATAGAGAAACTGCATGAGTCGAATAACTTGATTTTAGGGAAAAATTTACGGTCAGGGCAGTTACATTGCAAGTGGCAGACTTGGTTGACCAACTGCTATTACACTCGTGTAGGTGCATTTAACTTATGGGGACTTATGTTCTCTTTATTTGGCATTTCATGTATATCCTTAGACATTGTTTGAGCTCCTTTCAGTGTGGCATGCCATTTTGTTTTAAGAAGGATGATGTAGTTTGGACTTTGGAGGCCTACCTCTTTGTGTGCCATGTGGTCTTTTTGATTGGAAAGGAACAACGGGTGATTCCATATTAGTATTTTCAAAGTTGCCGATTGGGGCCACATCTTGAGTTTTGTTATTTATGTGAACGCCTTCTTTTTTAGAGATATATTTTTTTGCTTTTAGGTTTCTATACTTCTTGCCTTCAAATAAATTTTTTCTTAAATGGAAAAACAAGCCGATACCATGACTGGGCTCTGTCACTTCAAGTTGGTGATGGTATCTACCTGTATTCGATCATATATCTGAAATGCAGATATTATAGCTTATAGGTCAATATATGACAAAGGCCATCTTTGATGATGACAAATTGACAACGCCTTAAGAAGATGATTCTGAGGATGATTATGTGTTCCATGTTTTCTTGATGTAGCTTAGCTGTAGCTGTTTCTGTTTGGTTGTTTACCAAATCGTTGAGCCAGATTAAGTTATCCTTTTTGCAGGGAAATCGCAAGACATTGGCCGATGAATATGAATACGTCATGCAAGGGAAGCTTTTTAAAATTTCAGAGGGTTCTAAACGTGATCCTAAAGCGTAAGTATTCAAACAAATCATTTCTTAGGATCTACAAGTGTGCTATTTGTTTGTGTGTTTGTGAAAAAGACAAACAAAAGATAAAATGTAGGTATCATGAAAGTGGTTGCTCTTCTGAATTGGTATCTCACATGAATCTGATGAAGTCAACTTACAAGGCATCATATCCTCTACAACTATAACTCAGATCCTTGTTATTTCTGCAACATATTGTGGAGGATAATGATGCCAATCATACGAAAATCCTTTGCGCCAATTGTTTTTCATACAAAAAGACAAATTATTGGGGTTTAAATAAAACTTTATGTCATGTAGCTCGGAAGGTCCTTTTATTATTTTCTTGTAATTTCGTGTCTTTGGGTTCAGGGAGGTAAATGCTTCATTTGGTGGCCTTTTGATGATGCTGAAGGGGGAAGCCTCTCAATTCAAGAACTTTGAACTTGATCAGAGGATGTTTCTCCTCATAAGGAAGCTATGAGACTCTTGACAGTATCCAACGTGGAATGGTCTACAGCTCTCACCTGAGAGGAACATTTTTAGGCTTTTGTTATGCAAACTTGTGCTGAACCTCGACTGTTCGGATTAAGCCTGTGTTGAGTAGAGAGCTCTCTGACTAAACTTGAGGTTTCTACATAAAGTCTAAGTGGTAGTGTGTAGGCATGAAATGCAATGACATTGACAGTTTAAAATTTATGTTATCAAAATTAAACTCTTGCCAAGATCCCATCTTTTGGTTCAAAATTGTGAGCTGATAAATGTGTTTGATCTGATCTTTTGCTCAGTCAGCAATAAGGTTACAAGTTTTATACAATACCCCTTAAGAATGACCGGTAAGTTTTGTGTAGTCTTGAAGTCTGCCACTTCCCCTAATCCCATAGGGTGAGTCGGCTAATAATAATAAGGCTTCTCCATGTGTTTTATAAATTGTCTCAGATTGCCCCATGACTTTTATAATGGCTTAATTTCTTCCCATGAACTTCCATTCTGTTACTAGGGTTGCCTCATTCCATTAGTTTTTAGATAAAAACTGTTAAATCAGTTGAAGTGGCATGGATATTTTGGTAAATTTAACTATTAAGTTAAAAAAATTCAAATTAAATATAAAAAATGTTTGAAATTATTTAAAATAGGTAAAAAAATAAAGATAAAAATGTATCCTTTTGTTTTCTCCCTAATCGTCAGCCCCCACCACCTTCTCCTTTATCTCAACTAGCCCCACCGTCCAACCAACCCACACCTAGCAAAAACCCATACCACCTTCTTCCTTCTCTTTCTCTCTTGTCAGCCCCCTCCCCCCAATTGTCAAAAGGCTCAAAACCCACAAACAAAATCACTAAATTGACTTCAGATTTTGCATATGTGGCAGTCCAGATCTCCCTCGGTGGTTGCCAAAGAAAGAGAGGGATTTGGGAGGAGAAAGACAGAGGGTGAATTGTTGGTTAGGGTTTGATGATGTCGAAGAGAGAAGGAGGAGAGGGCGGAGAAGACAAGGGCGAGTTGGGTTTTTGGCTACCAAATAGAGAGAGAGAGAGAGAGAGAGAGAGAGAGAGAGAGAGAGAGAGAGAGAGAGAGAAGGAGGAATGGTTACTAAGTTTTTTTTGGTACCTTTGTTTTGACAGAGGAATGGGGACGGGGAAGGTGGCGGGGGCAAACGATTGAGGAAGAAAAAAAGTATATCTTTTTATCTTTCTTTTTACCTATTTTAAATAATTTCAAGTATTTTTTTTATGGTTGAATTGAATGTTTTAATTTTAAATAGTTAAATTTACCAAAAATACCCATGCCACTTCAACTTATTTAACGGTTTTTATATGAAAACTAACGGAATTTAAGAACCTTAAGCAGAATGGAAGTTCACTTTAAATTGAGCCATTATAAAAGTAAGAGATAACTGGCATAATTTGTAAACTACAAGGGGTATATGAACAAATAAGCCTAATAATAATAAAGTCATGATTCAGGGAAGTCAATACTTGGGAGCTACTTTGGTTCTCCAAAGTTTTGGAGGGTATATGCTTGCGGGCATTATCCTCGACGGTCTGAGGGTGAAAGGGACATAGTGACTTCCTTGAGTTTCGATTCCCTAAACCTCTAGAGGGGTTACGCAGACATACTTTACCAATACCCTACGCATGAGGTATAGTCGATGATGTGTAACCGGTTGAAATAGACACTCTCGCTACCATACCAGATAAGTTGGTTATATTTTGTTTCTGGTAGGGGTAGTTGTGAGATCCCACATCGGCCAACGGAGAGGGGGTGATGTGCGCTTATATGTCATACGCCCACCTCCAAATAGCACGAGGCCTTTTGGGAGCTGACCGGAGTTGTGGGAACTCAGAGTTAAGCGAGTTATGGCTTAGAGCAATCAGGATGGGTGGCCTCTTGGGAAGTTGCTCGTGAGTTCAGAAACAAAACCGTGAGGGCTCCGCCCAGCGGACAATATCGTCTTCTGGCGGGCGATCCGGGATGTGACAATTTGGTATGAGCCGGACCGGCCGAAATGTGCAGCGAGACCTGGGCCCAAGGGGGTGGATTGTAAGACCCGTGTCTTGAGCTTGGAAAGCGAGACAGTGAGCAATCCCACATCGCTCGGGAGGGAATGGTGATGTGCCTTATATGTGTGGGCACGTCTCTAACTAACACGAGGCCTTTTGGGAGCTCGGCTTCGGAGTTGTGGGAACTCAGAGTTAAGCGGTTGTGGCTTAGAGCAAAGGATGGGTGACTCTGGGAAGTTGCTCGTGAGTTAGAAACAAAACCGTGAGGGCTCCCAAAGTGGACAATATCGTCTTCTACGGAGCGGTGCAGGATGTGAAAATTTGGTATCGAGCCACTCTGCCGTGTGGTGCGAGTGTGACGAGGACATCGGGCCCCTAAGGGGGTGGATTGTGAGATCCCACATCGGACAACGGAGAGGGAGTGATGTGCCTTATATGTACATGCCCACCTCCAAATAGACGAGGCCTTTTGGGAGCTCAGGCCGGAGTTGTGGGAACTCAGAAGTTAAGCGAGTTGTGGCTTAGAGCAATCCCGAGAATGGGTGACCTCTGGGAAGTTGCTCGTGAGTTCCCAGAAACAAAACCGTGAGGGACTCCGGCCCAAAGAGGACAATATCGTGCTACGGCGGAGCGATCCGGGATGTAATGATGGTTCGCCTTTAAGTATCGATTGTCAGACAAGCATAGTTGGGGCGACCGGAAAAAGTTTGCGAAAGTTGTGCTGGCATGCCAACTGTTTTGATCCTATATTTATATGAAAATGATTTGTGTTGTGCATATTCTTTTCACAGTTTTTCTTGAAAACTACTATGTTATTTGTTATCTATTTTCAAACTTGGTCGGGAGCCTCCTACCGGGCAAATGAACATATTTGCTGTTCATCCCTACTTTTCCTTGTAGATCAAAATCCTTGAGCATCAATTTGTTGATGTCTATGAACCTGTCAATAGCTTGTTCCTGTTCCTCGTCCTTCTTCGACAGGTCGTGATTTCCTCTTCTTGGAGTCGAGTTTGTTTGTTGTTCATATCCCTCATCTGTCTATAAATAAAGGATGGTTGGTGTGTATTTAAATTTCTGGTTTGTAAAATAACTTAAAAAGGTTACTGGTACTCTCCCTTAACCTTTGGGGTTGGTATTTCAACAATAAAGTTTGTAAAATGTTTTATCCATTTTTCCGCTGTGATTTACGACTCTGATCCAACCCGTTTTATTTAATTAAAAAGACTTAGCGTATTTTGGGAATCTTGGGAGTATAACTCCAGGAATTTGGATGTTATATTTTTGGAATTCTCAAAGTACGTGTCGATGTTACGTGTCTTGATTTTGGGGAGTGACAACCAATCTTTCAAATTTATGAGTCTTTTTAGTGATTCCAATTGAGGAGCAAAAGCTCATAAGAGGATTGCAATAATTTGGGATTGTATTAGTGGAGACTGCAAAGAAGTTGAGAATGAAACAGCCTTCCACAATGGTGAGAACTATAAGTAACCTAAATGACGATTTCACCTCTAGATTTAACAGAAAATATAACTGAACTAACGACATGACCAACATTGCTAACAAAAGTGGAGTTGAGGGACTACCACAACTATTTTGCGAACCGAGGGACTAAAATACAAATCGAGTGTAAGTTGAGGGACCATTGGTCCTAAAAAGCCAATTATACTTCTCAATATTGAAATTGTTGTTCTGTTGATATAAAATGAAAACAAAAAACGAAAAGAAGAAAAAATTCATCAAGGCTTTTTATTCTTTTTTTGTTTTTGGGTTTTCCTGCTTCTTATTAGACGCTCTCTCGGGCATGGGCTCTCGTTTCTCTTTATAAGGCGAAAGGAAAGTCTGAAGTGGCTAAGAGACAGAAACATCCAGTGGGTAAGACGACGACGACGATAATTTTACGAACATGTTCTACAGAGGGTAACTCACTTTCCTTTTCTCCAATTTCTGTTCTTTCTTTCTTCTTCTTCTTCTATTATTATTATTAAAAACAATCGTCTTTGCGATTTCTCTCTTTCTTTTCATCATGTTTGGGTTTTTTCATTCATATATAAATGCCCTCTTTCTCCACTGGTTTCAATCGATGGGCTTTATCAATTAATCTTTATGATTTTGTTTTCTGTCTTGTTGCTTTAGTCTCGAGTGGTATGAATAAGACACTGCCCAGAATTTAAATTCAACTTTTTTTTGTTGTTGTTGAAAACTTATGGGTTGTTTGGATTAGATTTTATTTGAACAAAAAAGGGTTGACGTAGGCCTTAGTTGAAGTTTGAACAGCATAAAGTGATATGATTTGGATTAAGTTCCTTAATTCTTTGTTCATATGTTCTGGGTTTGTTTTCTTTGGCTTTATATTCTTGACCACGATAAGAATTTAACAAATTTAGGGAGCGTAGCTAGTTATTTATGATTATAGAACCCAATAAAATAGTTGTTGGTAATTCGTTCGTAACTATATAATCTTGGTTTTATATGTTTCACTAGGTAATAATAATAGGACTGGGAATTTTTTTTTCTATGTTCTTTATGGGTCTGAGGAAAATTTTGGCTATTGGGCAATGCTTAAAATTTTAGAGGAACTGATCAATTCCCTTGTTTCAAAATAGACAAGCAGTTAAAGGAAAAATTTAGGATGAAAAAGTTCATGGAAACTGTAAACTAGAAACTAAAACAATTTCAAGAATCTTATTTGAAACCTGAATAAAATGTTTGACCTCGTTAATGTCTTCAGAGAACATTGCTAATCTAAGTTTCCCAATTATGTTATTATTTTATATGGGGTTCCTGTAGCTAAAACCAGGTAAAGAGTACCTAGTATGATTGATATTGATAATAAAAATATACTTATGATTGTCCCACTGATTTGTTGGACAAAATTTAATTGTTCTATTTTCCCAAGAAATAACCATACAATTTTGTTCTTTGCACAAAAGAAACCGTTTTTCTTTATTTCATAATGTTTACACCCAAGGTGTTTCCCTACTCCTTGAGGTTTGAAAGTTAGTACCTCAACCTCAAAGGGAATGCTTCAAACTCTGGACCTAATCACACCTAGGGTAGCATTCAAGTCGTATGGGTTTCATGTTAGGATTGCAATCTAATTCATGTTGAATACTAGGAAGAAATCTAACCCAACTTGATTTATTAACTGTGTCAGATGACGTGACATTACCCGTGTTGTGGTTGGGTCAATTCTTATTTCATTGCCAAGTCATGTTAGTGGATAGTGTTCGTGTCCTCCCATTTATGTTATTGCCAATATTAGTCGACCCTAATCCGAACTCTTTTGTTAAACAGTGTGGAATGGTTTGACGCTAACCTAACCTGTTTATTAGTGGTGTCGTGTTTGGGTTGGTCCATATATGTTATGAATTAAAAAGTTAAAACAAGGTTTTTCTTATTTCTAACCAAACTTACTAGTCATATATTCCTTATAAAATAAAAAACCACTTCATCTGGATATTAGAAAAACCATTAAAAAAATTATAAGCCTACAAGGAGTCATACTATACATATTAAGAAATGGAAGATTGTAGTCTTGTCTTCGTATGATATTAATTAAACAATTTGGTCGAGTCGAGATTGTTTGTGAATGACACTAACCTGACCTGTTTATTTTTGTTTGATGGTCATACCATTGTGAGTTCATGTCAAGTAATGGTCAACCCTAACCCACTAACTTCATTGACCAAAAAAAACTCACTAACTTCGAGTTGGGCTCGATATGTGGTGTTGTTTCCTGTTAAACCATTTGTACTTAAGATTAGTCCCTTTATTTATGAATCAAATCTTTGCTCTTAAGTTCCTCTTTGAAAAAAAGAATTGCTTACCTATATTCTTGGCAACACTGAGAAGAAGTATCCTATAATTTTTTAAGGTTAGATACCGCCATAATAAAGATGGATATTCATTCATTTACAATTTTTCCTGGTGCATTATGGGTAAGCTGGTTTCTTTATGATTCATTGCAAGTATTCCACATCGGGAAATGAGTTAGTGCACAAGGGCTGCTTGTGATGCGGACATCATTAGTTAGTTTCCTGAAATCTTAGTTTCCAGATTTGGATAGGAAAACTAGTTTTCCAGATTCCAGATTTCACTAGGATTTCTAGATTTTCCAGATTTTACCAAGTTTTAGTTTCCAGTTTTTAGTAGGATTTGATTTAAGTTTCCTAGTTTATTGGGATTGGTTCCTTTGTGGATTAGGATTTCTTTTTTAGTAAGGGATTTTTATCCTATTATCTCTAGGTTTTAGTTTGCTATAAATACTCCATATGTAGTTCTTTAAAATTGAGAGTTGAGATATAAAGAAAAGTTTATTTTCCAGAGATTGGAGACTTCTTGGTGTGAAACCAAACCCCTTTGGTGTGAAGCCAAACCCCTTTGGTGTGAAGCCAAACCCCTTTGGTGTGATTCCAAACCTATCCCTTTTGTGCTATTTTCTGTTTCCCATTGTTTTCGCTTCCGCTAAACTACCTAAACACTCCATTCACCCGTGTGCTACATCAGCTTGTTAATCTGCTATGTGGTACGTAGTTATAGGGGATGTTTCATGGACTGTGGAATTTGTGAAGGCGTAGCATAATATTGTGGATACTATGAGACAAGCTATAATACACATCATATGAAAATTTGATAGGGATGACGTGATTAAATCTAGACTTTTATAAAATCCTGTGTGAGAAGGCACACTTTTTTTGTTGTTGCTAAACAACAGAGATATAGAAAGGAAAACAAAGACAAAATCAACCTGAGTACTTAATTCTCCTACATCCACACCAAGAACATAAAAGGAAAAAGTGCAGATGAAGAAAGTCTTTGAGAAATTACACAAGAAGCAAGATTATTGGGTGCTGTATTAGCCTTTCTAGTTACAAATTCGACCAACCGAAAGTGAGTCTTTTGATTAATTCAATTCCAGAGTTGTATGCTACATCCAAAGAGGTGGAAGTGTCCTTGATTGTTTTATCTTGTATGGCACACCTGTTTAGATTGATGCAAGTCGAAACTTTACTTAATAACTAATTTCAAGAATAAATTTTGGACTAGAAACTTGGACATTGAAATCTGCCTTGATCTGATTTTATGATTGCTATCTTGGACTTACAACCTTGGTTCTGGTTATTATTGTCATTGTCTTTCATGTTGAACAACTTAAGGTACCTAAACCTCTTTTTTCTACTCATCAAGTACCTGAACTTTGTAAATACTTTGACATAGGTATTCATCATCTTAGTGTATTATGATTGCACCATTACATTTCGTATTGATTAACCTGATTGCCAATGTAATTGTTAGGAAATTGTAGGTTAGAAATATATATTGCTGAGCATTATAAACAGTCCCTCATGAATTCCTAGAATTCCATGTTAGTGCAACTATTATTCTTCTAGGTTTTGTTTTAGGTCACGGGTTGTAACTCATATGTATTGCAATATAAAAATTGTGACTTAATGCAACCTGGATGAGAAATGCTATTCCTGCAAAAACTACCGAGCTAGCATGTTTTGTCCTTTTTCTTCTTACCCTTCAAAGATTCGTGTTTATTTTAACCATAATGAGCTGCTGGATGAAATTCTATCTGAGAATTGGAATGCTTATTAATGTAGTTGAGTAATTAGTTATGATAAGAGTATTGATGAGTTCGCTTGTCTTTTCTGTTGGTTTCATCGTCACTGGGAACTAAAGTAAATTCGCTGATGGTGGTGATGGCCGTGACATGGGTGCAAAGCGTCAGCGGCTAGGTGACCCAGGATCTTCATTTTATGGGTCCTCCCCTGGTTCAAGTTATATGTACAATCCAACTCCTTATGCATATGTTGGACAACCTCCACCGTTCCCCGTTGTCAAACTTCGTGGTCTACCATTTGATTGCACAGAAGCTGATGTTGCTGAGTTTCTCCATGGGCTTGACATCGTTGATGTTCTTTTTGTCCACAAGAATAACAAGTTCTCTGGGGAAGCCTTTTGTGTTTTGGGGTATCCTCTTCAGGTTGATTTTGCCCTTTCAAGGAATAGGCATAATATGGGCAGGAGATATGTTGAGGTGTTTAGAAGTAAGAGGCAGGAATATTACAAGGCAATAGCACATGAAGTTTCTGATGCTCGTGGTGGTTCCCCTCGCAGAAATGTTCCAAGGGCCAAATCTTATGATGAAGGGAAGGACTCAGCAGAACATACAGGGGTATTGCGGTTGAGGGGATTGCCATTTTCTGCTGGCAAGGATGACATAATGGATTTTTTTAAGGACTTTGTGTTGTCAGAGAGCTCAATTCATTTTACAATGAATTCAGAAGGCAGGCCAACTGGGGAAGGGTTTGTAGAGTTTGCAAGTGCAGAAGATTCCAAGGCAGCTATGGCTAAGGATAGGATGACACTTGGAAGTCGATATATAGAGTTGTTCCCTTCATCGCACGAGGAGTTGGATGAAGCAGTTTCAAGAGGACGGTGATTCCTTATAGATCTTTGTTATCATTTGCCATTATGTAATTGTTATAATCTTTTATTTTACTGTTTGGAATTTTGCTTGCAGACATGCAGTTAGATTTTCTAGTTGTTGGTTTGGGAGAAGTATGATTTATGTATGGGAGAGGTTTTGCATACTAGTTTTGTCCTTAATTAAGGTTCTCTGTTGTCTTACCTTTACATCGCTCGACGCATGTTGGGTCTCAATACATAGGTCCCTGAAATTGATGACATTTAAGGTTGAGTTCTTTTTTCTTTTTTTTTCAGAATTTAAGTTGGTTGGCTAAGAACCGTTTCTCATGTATCGACTTTTGATGTTTTATTCATAGATGGTTTGAATATGGATGCCTATTTTGTTCTGCTTCCTTATATATGTAGACAGAAAAGAGTTTGCTTATGGTTTTCTAGACAGTGATATCAAATACTTGTGTTTTTCTTCTTGTACTGTGTTGCTTCAGTAATTTACAGATTTCATGCAAACTTGTCTGACTTTTTCTCCTCCCCTTTCCCCTTCTGAATTTCTGAACTTTGGTTTTGAACCAAATATCATATTGCAGTACTGTGGCTGAAAACCGAAGACTAAACTTAAGAGTGGAAGAGTTTCCTTGTGAACCTGTTTTTCTTGTCAGGGTTTTACATAATATTATTATTATAATACGTTTGCAGTATTGATTATGGCTATTGTTATGAGTAGAGTAATAAAATCTACAATACCGCCTGACTCCTTCCTCCTTGCAAACTTCGGTTTGACACATGCAAAAATAATTCATCAAATACACAAAAGGAAAAATTTCTACACACATGTCAAACTGTCATTGGCAGGAATTAAAGAGTTCCTACCTACAGGGAAGGAGGGAAGTAATTTCTTGTCTATGTTGTTGCTGAAATTGTTATGTTGTGTTGGAGTTGTCATATTGTATTGAAATACTACGAGTTAAAACGCTGCCAGTTATAAAATCCCATTGAGCACCTCAAGATTATGGTGACTTCTTCAATCCATCCCTATTATTGCTTTCACTTCCTTTAAGTTTGTGTACGGCATTCATGTGCAACCCGCCAGAATTACGCTGAGGTTGGCTCTCTCTGCTGAAATCTATTTTTCATTTTGAGCACACAGTGGAATTAGTTGACATGAGATTTTACTTTGGAATGCTCATTTTGTGAAAGAAATAATAGCATGTTTAGCAGCTTTTCCAAGCTTGCTTATTAGTTCTAACCAAAGTCAACCTCTCTCTCTCTCTCTCTCTCTCTCTCTCTCCATAAATAGCTAGATCTACAATTACAAGTTCACAAACGGTATTAGGGAATTGGGACACACAACCTCGCTGGTATGGATAAATGCTCTTCTTAATCACTTGAGTTATAAGTACAATGAAGTCATGCAACTACCAAATTATTGGCTCATCCAATCTAGCCAATAATTATAGGATTGAATGATATCAACCCTCTCAATTCATTGTGAAAGCATTCAACTGGAAGCAAAATATTTTCTTACTAAACAACTATGTATGTCACATCAAACTATGAAGTTAGATCGTAAAACTATCAATTTGAATCATACACTTTATTTGACTTCAAATCAGACAATTTAACAATATAACGTGCTACCTCATTAACCATTTGAATTGATAGTTTTGACAACATATGTATAATTTATCTTAGAGCGGCAAACCTACAACACAGTCTCACTAGAAGTATGGTGTCAAAACAAAACCATAAGAACAGTGGCGGATCGAGGAATTTTTATTTCGGGGGTCAATGTATAAAAGGTTAAAAAAATTTCTATACAAATAAACCCATCGAAATAAAACGATAATATTCTAATTCATAGTTAGATAAAACCATACAAAATACTCATGAGTCAAATAAAGTAGGGCATATATTCAGATTATGCTCCTATATGCTCATCTTTTTATTCTTCTCCAATATGGACACACTGCAATACAGGAAATATCTCTAAGAATGTGATAATAAACCAAAAAATTAGCGCAATCATGTTCACCTCCCAAGGTGTCTCGTCATTTTTGAGGTCCGTCGTTGTTTTGATTTTGGGCTTTATCTGCATTTCTTTTGGGTTCTAGCTCTCAAACTTTGGACCCTTATGAGTACTGTCTTAAGAGGAGCTTATTCAAGCAAATATTTCTTCAATACGTAAGAGTCAGGTTATTCTTGTAAAACTCGTTGTGGATTGAACATCTAAGGCCTTTTACCTAGATTGACTTTAGGTCCCTTCATGCATTCATATCATACATGAAAATTTATTTTATGTAAAAATATTGGCTAAGTATGAAAAATGGTTTTTCAAAATAATCATTTTCTCAATATAATTTTTGGTGGGTTTTATTCCTTACACATCAAATAAGAAAACTTGATTTTATGAGATTTTTGTATGAAGTATATATTGACTTAATGAGCCATCATTTTTAGCCTAAATCGTATTTTGCACTAAAACCGATTTTTTATATTTTGATTTGGTGGGAATTTGATTTTCTAGTATTTTTATTTGAATCCAAATGGGGGGTACTTCCTTATTTACATTGTAAACGTAAGTAAATGGAGTAATATAAAAAAAATGAAAGTAAAAAGACAAAGACATTTACTTAAATGTTGAAAATGGAAATAAGGTAATATGTCGTCTGTGATGGTGTGCTGCGCCATCTGGAGCATTTCATCAAGTAGTTTGTGGGCAATTTACAGGAGTCAACATCTTCGTCTCCAATAGTGAATTTCAGACTTGCATGAGTCAATTGACCCTCTTACCCCTATGTAGATAACGTCCAAAGAGCATAATATATTTAAATAGTAACATGAACATGAAACTACATTGACCCATGTTCACTATTCACAAACCGAATCCCTAACAATTTTCTTGTATGCCATGACTTTGTGGAACTACCCTGAGACACGTGTACAAATACCCAATTCCTGTATTTAGGATACCCTGAAAAGCACTGACAGTGTCCTTGACAAAATTCTAATAAAAGATGGGAAAAAAACGAGAGGGGCATCAACCATGCATGAATGTATTTCAAAATGGTAATTAAAAAAAGAAGAAAAAAAAACTAGGCTTGCAGACAAAACAGTGATGAGTGATCTTTTCCCGACTCTTTTATCAACTTAGATAACTATGACAATAAAATAATTATTAATTTTGTACTACATATAATCAAAATAGAATCTTAACTATTAACTGTTCTTCGAGATAAATTTTTATATATTTTGGGTACATCACGTGGTTGATATATCATTTAATAAATTTAGAATATGTAGAATTATTCTTCAACTTACTGTATTATTTTTTATGATATGTGACGAACTGCATTGAAAATATTTCACATATCTTATATTTATTGAATTATACATCAACCATATAATGTACCTGAAACACCTAAAAATTACTCGTTCCTCGGGCAGCGGCTATCTTGCGTTTGCCCATATTATTCTTGATCTATGTAAATCCCGAGGCAAACAAAATAAAATATCTTTTCTTTGTTTTATATTACCTCTCAGATATTTTACTTAGCGGGAGGAGAGCAATTCAAATATTAATTTATTAACAAAAGATCTCAGCTATATTTGGATTAACCTGCCCAAAACATTGATAAGATATTATTTTATAATATGTATTAGTTCTGGCACCAAAGGGTTTAGCTGTGACTCTCTTTTTGGGTGGGAAAATGGGAGAAGGAGCATACCAAATCATTAAAACTCAAATGACTCACAACATCAGATGAGCATCCCAAATCATTATTTGCACTTAGTAGGACCTTACGAGTCTCATTTATTTTATTTGCACCACTTTGCATTAGTTTTATGATGCTAATCTTGTGTTTATGTTTGAAACTACGTGGTTTTAAACTTGTATATTGTTTATACCATATCTTCTTTGGGCCCTTCGCATTAACAAGCTACCCAAATTTTGGCCGATAAAACCCTAGGACACGTAAGCCACACGGCCATGCCCACGAGTCCCACATCGAAAAATGACAACATGTTGCCTCTCCCATCTTCCTATAAATAGGGGACTTACCCCCACTACAAAGGTAATGACATTTTGAATACCATAGCTTCATCCGTTTACTCCATACTTATCGACTTAAGCTTGAGTGCCTACCAGACCACACGGTGCCGAAGCGTTCACACTTGTCTTCTTCCTTTACGGTGTCTCACCTTGTGCTGCCGAAGGTCCTCGGTGCAATCAAGGCAACATCATCATCATCTAAGTTGGGCTCAAGCGGCCCTCCCATTTTGAGCGTCAACAGATTGGCGCCGTCTCTGTAGGAATCATTACTAAAACATCTCTTCCTCTACCAAGCTAAAATGGAACCATCGCCCACCTCCAAGTTCGTTTCAGCCTAGCACCCCTCCTCAGGAATCATCCGCGATCCGCGCCCGTGGCGGAAAGCGAAATGCAGATCCAAATGGACACATTGCGCAGGACATGGCTAAAATAGGAACACAACAATATCCACAACCCTTGACTCAAGACACCCAAGGAGAGCTAAGGAGACAGCGAAGCATTGTCGGCGCGCGGTACAAGTGGGACTTAACAAACCGCCCGGCTCAGTGAAACAATCATCCCAAAGCGCCCGTTCACCGGCCGATTTAGGAACGATCAGGACCAGGCGAAGTCGAAGTATCAAGACGATCCTTCCTCCGAGTGAACAGCCCACATCATGGTCATACGGTTTATTCTCGATTGCCGCGATGCATTGCGAAGCCGGTAGCGAAGAACGTCGGAGTCTCGATCGGAATCAACGCGGACTTCGACAACCTACGGCGAGCCTTAGGAATGTGGAGCGATAAACCACGATCGATCCGAGCGCCAAGCCGAAGGAACGGGTGATTGAGTATATCCATACGGTGAAAACCAATCTTACCGATCCAGCTGGAAGATCGGATCGCGACATGGATCACTCGGGAGGAGCGTTCGAAGCGTCCCTCCTCCGACGCCGAAGGCGAGGGATACGCAAGGTGCCCAAACCAACACACGACGGTGGAGTGCGAGTTTAGAGGTTAACTCTTATTCCAAAGGGTTAAACAAGCGGAGGGCAATCGGACAAGCGCCCTTCGGCCGGCGTGGGAAAATCTAAACCCGGCCCCTTCTCGGGAGCATATCCAGACGTTGACCGGAGAAGGGCGTCCAACCCTTGAGAATACCATTCTGCTTCAGAACGGAGGATCCTTTGACCCATATGCACTGCGTTTCAATCAGCCTTAGGTTGCAAAGGCCTTGGCGGCGAAGAAGCGGTCTACTCTTCCTTCGACCACTGATGAGCGGTAGCAGCCCCGGTTCTTCGGCTGGACCAGGTACAGTTAGTTCCTTTGATCAATTAAGCCAGTGTTTTCCTTAACCATTTTATGATTCCAGGACCGATCGCTTGTGTTACGCGATGATCTGCGATGCGGCAAGGAGAGGATGAACAACTCCCGAGTACGCTGTTTTGCCGGATTGACCATGAGTACTCAAGGTGCCCAGGACACCGATGATCGACCGCCTCGGCGCATTCAAAAGCGGTTTCGCGTAAATCCGGCTTCCGCTTACATGGTTCACGGCAATAACTCGGGGACTTATCTTTGAGCTAATGAGACAAGCGGCCATCCATGCCAAGGCGGAATTGCTAAGTGGAGAGGACCTCGGCCTCCAAGGTGGGTTTGATCCATCGGATCGGCGGGGATCCTCGGTCCGAAACCGGTATCTCCACCTCACCAATCGGCACCCACAGAGCACGCTCCGAATGATCCAGATGCCTACGGTCGGAAGGACAAGCGGAAGAACTCCTTTGGACCAGGACATGATAATGTGAAGCGGGGTAAAGCGGGTACAATAGGAATCAACACAAAGGCCACTAATCAATGAAGCGAAACTCGGGGGGCTGAAGTGTTTACTACGCTGAACACATCTTACGAGACCGTTCTCCTTCGAAAGTGACAAGATTCGAAGCCCGCTATGCGAAAACCTTTCGCCCCAGGAGCCGCGAAGGATCGGACTCTTACTGCGATACCATCGGCTGCTTGACCACGATACCAAGAATCATGCATAGCCTTGAGAAGGATGCGTTGAGCGCCTCATTCAAGGCAGCAAGCTTGACAATACCTCCATGATTCGGCCGCCGCATCAGCCCGGCACATCGACGGATCAACACGATTAGCGGCGGGTTAACCATCGGCCCGAGACCGATGGCGCTCCATCAAAAGCTATGTTCGGGCGTCTGAGCCCTCAAGTGCTCGGCATCGAGAATGGACGTAACTACAAAATGCAAAAAGGCGGATAGGGAGCGATCACTTTACTGAGGAAGAGAGGAGAAGGGAATCATCTTCCCCACTCGGACCCAATGGTTATCCGGCGGTGCTTTGAATTCGGCGTCGGAAGAGTGCTAATCGACACGGGGAGTTCGGTGAACGTTTTGTTCACTAGCGCGCGTTGAAGCATTCGATATAGAGGATCGGCATGTCAACCGGAGCATTACCCGCCTTTGAGTTTCTCAGGCGATGTCGTACAACCAATTAGGAGTATCCAACTTGCCGTAGGCACCGCAGCAACCTTCATCTACACCACTTTCCTTATCGTCGATTGCCTCGGCTGACATACAATGCCATCATAGGCAGGCCAGCTCGGCCAAGATGAAAGCTTTCCTATCACCCCATATCTTTTGTTGATGAAATTCCCTACCCGATCAAGCCACGGCGAGTGCGTGGTGGCGACCAACTTAGCCTGGCGAGCGTGCTATGTGTCATCCTCGGCCCTACCTTAAATCGCTACCAAAGGAGGCTGCCGCAGGTCTCAATGCCGCACCTTCATCGCCCAACCACCAAAGGAACGATCGGCCAGGCGATCCTCGCGATATGTCAACCACGCCACGGGCGCAGCGATTGAGGTTAGAATGGTTGTGCTATCGAAGGACCAGCGGATCGACGAGTTCACATCGGCGAGGCCTCACCAAAGCCACTTCGGGCCGAATTCATCGCCTTCCTAAAAGCCAACTCGGGAGTCTTTGCACGAGTCAGTATGACGACATGCACTGGCATCTCCACGATGTCATCTGCCATCGGCTCGGCCTCAACCGGCTTGCAAACTGTGAGGCAAAAGAAGATCGATGCGATAGCAAAGCGGTGATACGCCATGAAAGTCGAAATAGACAAGCGAGGGCGTCGCCTTCATTAGGGAGGTCGATTACCCAATTTGGTTGGCTAACTCGGTCATGGTAAAGAAATCAAGCGACACATGGCGCATGTGCCAAGACTACACCGACTTAAACAAGGCATGTCCCAAGGACAGATTTCCCCTGCCGAATTGATCAACTTGTTGGCTACTGCAGCCATGAGTTGCTCGGCTTCATGGATGCCTATTCGAGGCTACAATCATATTTTCATGCATACTGCCGATCGGGAGCACACGCGGCGTTCATCACCGATAAGGCGCTCTTATCTGTTACTAACGTGATGCCCTTGATGCGAAGAATGCCGGAGCAACCTATCGTGCCTAGTAAACAAAATGTTCGCGGAGCACATTCGGCGACACGATGGAAGTCTATGTCGATGACATCTTGGTCAAAAGCAAGACCTACGGTCAACACCTTCAAATCTATCCCGGATGTTGAAGTACTCAAAAATTACAAGATGCGACTCAACCCCGCCAAATGCGCATTCGGGGGTATCTTCGGAAAGTTCCTTGGCTTCATGATCACCAAAAGAGGTATCGAGGCTAATCGAGAAAAATCAAAGCTTTGTTGAATATGCAAGGACACGAGAAGGAGATCCAAAGCTTAACGGTCGCGTCGCAGCCTCACCTACGATTCATATCTAAGGCTACCAGATTGTGCTCACTTTTCTTCAAGGCGCTTAAAGGCCCCAAGAAGCAAATCCTCCGGACCTCCGAATGCGATGACGCCCGGTAGCTTTGAAGGAATATATGAGCAAGCGCCCTTGCTCTCAAAGCCAACCCTGGGGGAGGGACTTGTCATCTACCTATCGGTCTCTTGGCGATGAGCTCGGTCCTCATCCGGAAACACGAAGGCATTGAGCACCAGGTGTTCTACGTAAGTAAAGCCGAGGATGCGAGCGAGATGCCGGAATTGGAAAAGCTCGCGTTCGCCTTGATCACTTCGGCACGCATAGCTTCGCCCCTATTTCCAAGCACACGCGATTCTTGTCTTAACCAATCAACCCCTGCGCCGGATCCTCCAGAAGCCGGAAGTCTCAGGCCGATCAAGTGGGCTATTGAGCTCGGGGAATCGATATTCATTATCAACCTCGACAGCTCTAAGTGGTCGTGTGTGGCGATTTCATCGCCCGAACTAACCCCATCACCTTGAAGGAAGCCCAGAAGGCCCCATCCTTTGTGAAGACAACACCGAACGACCCATGCCGCCTGCCGCCTCAATGGACACTATATGTGGGCGGATCATCCAATCGAGAAAGGAAGCGGGCGGCCTCGTTCTTATAACACCAGACGGAGTTGCAATCGAATATGCGATCCGTTTGTTCAAGGCCTCCAACAGGGGAATTTGAATATGAAGCCCTCTGGCTGGCCTCGCGGCTAGCCAAACACATGGGCGCTGAACGAATCACCATCCATAGCGACTCCCAATTAGTGGTCAATCAAATCACTCAGGACTTCAACGCCAAGGGAACCATCCATGACGTACTTGTCCAAAACCACTCGGCCGTTGAACACTTTAGCCGAATACAAAATTCGACGATCCCGAGATCCGAGAACAGCCATGCAGATGCATTGTCTCGATTGGCTTGGCAATCGGCAGCAGTTCGGCCGTCGGATCGTGGAGGTGTTGTCGGCACCTAGCATTTCCGGAGCGAAGTATCCACCGCTCAAGACATCCCAAGTGGATGGACCCTCTCCTCACCTTCCTCAAGAATGGCACTACGCGACGACAAAGCGAGAAGCAAAGAAGGATAAGATACCGATCGACACGATACTTAATTCTTGATAACACGCTATACCGCCGGGTTACACCATGCCTTATGCGAAATGTGTCACGAAGACGAAGGGGATCGTCCTCCGCGAAATACACGAAGGAGTGTGCGGTAACCATTCGGGAGCTAGATCGCTTGCACACAAGGCCATTCGACAAGGGTATTATTGGCCTACCATGCATGAGGACGCTAACAAAATGGCTAGAAGATCGACAAGTGCCAACGCCGACGCGATCCTCATCTTCCTGCCGAACCCCTCACACTATCATGACCCTGGCCCTTCGCACAATGGGGGACTCGATCTCATTGGCCCGATGCCACAAGGGAAAGGCCAGGTCAAATTCGCGGTGGTTGCTGGCCGACTATTTCACCAAGTGGGTCAAGTGAAGCCCTAGCTACGATCCATCGCGGTCGAGAACCGTGCGGGAACATCATTTGTCGCCGGAGTTCCCCATGCAATCACCGGCCAGGCAACGGAAGCGATTCATTGCGCGCCTCTTCAACAATTATGTTCGCGATACAAGATCAACCTTTTCTTTGCATCTTCAACCCATCCACAAATCGGACGGTGGAAGCCATCAACAAGATTATCAAGCAAGCGAAGAGAAAATTGGGCGATGCCAAAATGTTCTTGGCGAAAAACTTCCGAGAAGTTCTTTGGTCGATCCGAACGACCTCACGCACATCAGCAGGAAACCCGTTTTCTCTCGCATTCGGCAGGCGATCGTCGGTGGAGATCGGGCGAGTCCTCATACCGAACCGCAACATTTCGCCCGAAGGCAATAAAGAACAACTTTGCTGAACCTAGATCTCGATCGAAGCCGAGCCATATCGCTCCAGCCTTGAGCGTGGCGTACAAGCAACGCACCGCTCGGTACTATGATTCCCGCGTCAAGCCCGCTCATTTAAAATTGGCGATTGGGTCATGCGCAAGGTTTCTTTAGCCACGAAGAACCCAACCGAGGCACACTAGGGCCTACTGGAGGGCCCATACGAGGTTATCCGTGTCTGACACTGGCATCTGATTACGAGATTCGAAGGAAAGACCCTCGGTCATCCTTGGAATCTTGCCGATCATACGAAATATTATTTTAAGTAAACTACGACGCCTTGGCATCTGCTTACTCCATGTACACTACTATGCTCACTTCGACATGCAGCATGAAGTAAACTATTACGCCTTGGCACCTTCTAATCTTTATGTAAGTTATAATGCCTTCGGCATCTACTTTTGTATAGTGCCTTCGGCATCCATTTTTCTATAATGCCTTGGCATATCCTATACCCATTATGCCTTGACATATGATTTTCAATACCAAAACATTTGAAAAGCAAACATAATTGTGCATTCATTTCAAAAAATTGTTTGGCCCATAAACCTCATAATTCATTACAAAACCAAAAATAAGGTCCTAACTAGGCAGGAAAGATGGGCCATCGCCCTTGTCGGCCCTCTTCATCTCCTCCATCTTCTTCTTCAACTTCTTCCTCCCCACTAGAGATCATATCCTCCTCGTCACTCCTTCGGGCAGAGGGGAGGAGGCCTTGTTCACAAAATCCAACTCCATTTCCTTGCCGTAGTTGTATCGCCGAGCGTGCGGAGAAAGCTTCTTGCTCGACTTCCCACTTCATCATCAGCAAGTCCTCAAATTCGGTGAGGTCTTGTACTTGGCAATAGCTTCTCTACTTTGTCTTCGCACCTGCTGCAGGCTCCTCCTCCTCCCTGGCCAACTCCATGGCCTCTTGGCGTCTCTTAGTAGCGATCCGAGCGGCATCGCACACGGTGCAGCCTCTCCGGCCTTGAGCTTATCCCAAGCCTCCGTGACCTCATGCCCAAGATCCATGACTTCTTATGGGCATCTTCTTTTTCCCTACGAAGCCGATGGTTCTCCGCATGACTTCGGCTTGCGCGTCTGGCCTTGGCCGGCTGATTTTGCCAGGCGACTATGAGCACGTGCAGGACTTACGCGCTAAATCACGAAGAGGTCCATGGAGCTCGCAAAATAAAAAACAAAAATGTCAAGCCTACCAGCATCGGCATTGACGCCTATGAAATAAAGCGAGAAGATATGAAGGGCGGTACTTACGGCATGAAGCGGAGAAGCTCTTCTCCAACTCCTCGGCATAGGCATTGTCAGGGCCAGATAGTCTATCTCCTCAGCTCCATTGCCCCGTCAATCATGGTGTTGTGAAGGGAACAGTTTTCGAAGACATGCGAGGGTAACTTTCTCCTTCCCCTGGCTTCATCCATCTCCTCCTCATCCTCCTTGAAGATACCCTTCGGCAAAGCGGGCAGCACCTTGGTTTCTTTGGGCGGACCCATCTCGAAGTGGCTCCCGAGACACTTCTTCAATAGCGCTTAATGCTTCAGCCACTCTTCGACGACTGTAGAAGGGCCTCCGCCTCCATAATTTTCTTCTCTTGTCTACCTTGGCCAGCTCCTCCGGTAGAAAGGCTGCCACACCAAACTTGCCTCGGGAGTCGCATTGGCTTCTTCGCCGACTTGACTTTACGTGCCGGCAACGCGTCGTAGCATGTCCGCCATTTCTGTCAACTCCATCCACAGACGTCACTACAGAAGACACAAGAAAAGGGTAAACAACGCATTGCTAAACAAAAAACACACCAAAGAATTCCCATTGATAGCAACTTACTCTTATTCACCAACTTGGCCTTGATCAAGTTCGCTGTCGCAAAGCAATCTCCTCCACTCCCTATCGGCTTGAGGACGATCGCCCTTACCGCCCGCAGGTCACGTCTCCCGGTCCGGGACGGCAATTTCTTCCCTACAAAGAAACAGAGTTTAAACACATCGACATCGCGAAGCAACGACTATACAAAAATATACTTATACAAACACCAAAAGTTTATTGTCGCCATTTCCTATCACCTACCCGAGGGTTTGAAATCTGCATGGGGACCCGACTCTCCAAGGTTACCTTCGGATCGCCACCTCCCGGTTGCGAAGGCAAAAGCACCGACGCTTCCTCCATGACTTACGAGACGAAGCGCACATCATCCACAAAGTACCCCCTCACTCCCTTCGGACACGGTTGGTTTGCACCAACCTCCCTTCTCCTTCGACATGGCCCTAGCCTTAAATCACGCCTTCCTCTGAGATAGCCAAAGCTTGCTCAACGTCAGCTCTGCCTCACCAAGAAGATAGAATGCGATAAGGTCCCCAACATGGTAATCCAAAAGTTGGGATTCATCTGGCGCGCATAACCGATCCGGGCCAACATCTTCGCACCCATAGGTGTAATGAGACAAAACCCAACTTAAAGATATCCGTGAAAATTGCCACATGACCTTCGGGGAGGAGCGCTCAACAACTCATTCTCACCAGGATCCGTAGTCCGACCGATTTTGGAATCCCCCCTTTGCTCCCGAAGTGAACCAACTCCCTTGGTCCAGCTCATTTCTCTCCAAATCATCAATATCCCATTGTTTTTCCAAGGGCCTCGCCAGTGCCCTTATACCACCAACCACGATAACCAAAGCTTCGGCCCCAAAGGCCGCCCTCCCAGTGTCGATGTTTCGCCTTAGTGCACGCTCGAGTGATGGGTCTTGAGTATCACCCATCGAGATAGTCACGAGAATGCCCTCGTCTGTTCTATCCTACTCTCTTCAACGGCCACGAGGTTCGGCAGCATCCTCGGTAGGCTCGGATTGATTCCTTTTGCTTGACTCTTCTTGGGATACTCACCGACTCTACTCACCTCGAGTCACTCTCGACATCTACAAACAAAAAGGGATACCTAAGCACTCACCACAAGATCACCCGAGAGGACTTCCTAAAGTTTTTCTACGTGTTCATGCGAGTTCTATGTGTTCATGCGACAGTTCCTCCTATGTTCGTTAAATTCATAAAAATATTCACATTTGATCCATAAAGAGGCGAGGAAGAGTCTCATGCCTTGTTCAAACCGCCCGTCAAGACCTCGTGGGAAATCGCCCCCACCGCAAAAACACCGCCGGAAATCGCCCTTCAAAAGTGAATCCTCTCACCAGGAAATGCGCCTCGAGATGTCTCCTCGAATTGCTCTCAAACGCTAAGTGTGTCACCACAAAGCTCCTCTACTATTTTTATACTATGGCCGAAGACCAAACGTCGCCATAAATGCCTTTGATCTTCGCGCCCAACTCTTGGCTAACACATGGCACCCATCCAAGAAGCGGCGAAGCTAAAGCGTCGCCTTGGGAAGCTCAAACGTCGCCTTGGAAGCTCCCACACCGATCCCACGGCTCCATGCCGATCGGTACATCCTCTTGGATTGGCTTTGGGAAACTTCCCCACCGATCGCTTCACCATGCCGATCGGTAGGGTCTCTTCGGATTAGGATTAGGGAAGCTCCCACACCCGATCCACGGCTCCATGCCCGATCGGTACATCCTCTTCGGATTGGCTTTGGGAAACTTCCCCACCGATCGCGCTTCACCATGCCGTCGGTAGGGTCTCTTCGGATTAGGATTGGGAAGCTCCCACACGCGATCCACGGCTCCATGCCATTCGGTACATCCTCTTCGGATTGGCTTTGGAAACTTCCCCACCGATCGCTTCACCATGCCGATCTGTAGGGTCTCTTGGATTAGGATTGGGAAGCTCCCACACCGATCCCACGGCTCCCTGCCGATCGGTACATCCTCTTCGGATTGGCTTTGGGAAACTTCCCCACCGATCGCTTCACCATGCCCGTCTGTAGGGTCTCTTCGGATTAGGATTGAGAAGCTCCCACACCGATCCACGGCTCTGCCGATCGGTACATCCTCTTCGGATTGGCTTTGGGAAACTTCCCACCGATCGCGCTTCACCATGCCGATCGGTAGGGTTTCCTCTGGATTAGGATTGGGAAGCTCCCACACCGATCCCACGGCTCCATGCCGATCGGTACATCCTCTTCGGATTGGCTTTGGGAAACTTCCCCACCGATCGCGCACCACCACGCCCGATCGGTAGGTCTCTGGATTAGGATTGGGAAGCTCCCACACCGATCCCACGGCTCCATGCGTCGGTATATCCTCTTCGGATCGGCCGCCGTCTTGACACCTATGCCTTAGAAGCTAGCTCCTTTCCAAAAAAAAACAAAAAAAAAAAAAAAAAAAAATTTCCTTCAAGTCCCCAGCTTTACAGGAACATCATTACTTGAGCGACTTGGGGGACTACAACATGGGGTTAGCACCGCAACACACATAATCCATGCGAAGCGCTTGGTTTCCAAACCAAAAGCAAACACCAAGTCCCCAATAAAGTTCCTTCTCAATCGGAAACTTGGGGGGACTCACTGTTTATACCATATCTTCTGGGCCCTGAACATCAAGCCCAACAGCCCGAGTGGCCCGATAAAACCCTAGGACACGTGGCAGCCACGAGGCCATGCCCACGAGTCCCACATCGAAAATGACAACATGTTGCCTCTCCCATCTTCCTATAAATGGGGACTTACCCCCATTCAAAAGGTAATGACATTTTGAATCCTGGCCAACCGCTTACTCCATACTCAGTTCTCATCTTGCTCGACTTAAGAGCAGATCTCTGTGGCCGGTCTGGCATTCACACTTGTCTTCTTCCCCTTTTACAGAGTCTCACCTTGTTTGCCGAAGGTCCTCAGGTACCGAAGGCAACATCATCATCATCTAAGTTGAGCTCAAACTGGGCCCTCCCATTTTGAGCGTCAACATATATAATTGTCTTTGTTCTGATAAATGCAAAATGAATGAGAATTTATCTCTATCTCTATTATTATAAAGGGAGGCTGAAAACCATTGGGGTCATAGGCTTCACACAAAAAAAATTGGACACAAACGCCCTTGAAACAAATAAAACCAATAACTGAGCAAAATTTTATATTCAAACTTTGGATGGGTATTTTAGTCAATACGCAATATAATAAAAAGAATATTTCGTGATTTATTTATAAAAGAAAAGAAATAAAATGGAAAAAATAAGGTGTTAATCACTTTTAACTCTTTTAATTACGGGCAGCGGGCTCCTCTCTCTCTCTCTCTCTCTCTCTCAATTTTCTCCCCCGCCTCTGTTTTCTTGGGCATTGTTTCGGGGCAGCGGGTAGCCGCGTTGCCCGAATTATCTCATTCAATATAAGCTAAGCCCTACGGGGCGACATAATAAGTATTAGATCCCGCTCTTCTCTTGTCTTCTCCATTCCATCTATCTCTCTCTCCCTCTCTAGGGTTTTATTGAGGGCTTTTCAAGTCAAGTGTTAACCAACTGGGTTTTCCCCTCTCCTAAGCTAATTCACTCCAATCTTTTGTTGCTTCCATTAAATACAACTCCTTCTTTTCCTTCAATAGTAGGGTTTTTCTGGGCTTCATCAAACATCTTTGTGGGTCACCACCATACCAAGGTTTTTGTGGGGCTTTATTGTTTTTATTAGATCATTCTAGTTCTGTTAATTACTTCTTCTTTTGGCTGCCATGGAAAATTAGGGAAAAACATGTTTATTGCTGGTTTAGTTTTGGTGTCTTGTTAGTATTTCTGGGTTTATTTTCTTTTTCCTTTTTGGGATAGAATTATCTCATTTCCAATCTCCCTGAGCAGTGGGGTTTCTTGTAGTAGTTGTAAGCTTTGGTTGAAAAGGCTTTGTTTCCAAAGGGGTGTGTTTGATCATTTTAGCTTTTTGCCACTTTTCAGTCAAATTTACTTGCTTTAAAAAGCATCCAATATAGGTTAGTTTTATTTTCTTCTTTCTTGCTTCTTGGCCAGCTTCAAACTCTTCCCCAATTCTACTTTGTTTCTCTTCTATCCATGGCTCCATCTGGAAGAACAAGAGCAAAGACAAAAACAACAACAAAGGCAAGAAGAACCAATTTCAAGAAGAAGCCCGTCCAGCAAAAGGGTAAGCAAGAAATTACTCCTTCGAATTCACCTTCGAATTCTTCCTCCGTGGTCTGCGATGATCCTCCTAAGATCGAAGGCGGCGCAGATGATTTGGAGGGTCCTGATGATGTCTCTACAAGCCCTTGCTCCACACCAAAAGGTCAGAGATTTCGGATACCGGAGATTGTGACATGTCCACCGGCGCCCAAGAAGCAAAGAGTGATTTCAAACTGCTTGTTTCGGAGATCTCCCATCGCCTTCTTTGCTCCCCCGGACTTGGAGCTCTTCTTCTACTTTGCAAATGGCGGTATTTCAGTTTAAACTGTGAGTTTCATGATGATGAAGTATAAAAATAATAATTTCATCAGTTTAAGAGATGCTTAATCTTTTATCAAATTACTTTTAGTTTAGCCAGTTTCTTCATATGATCTGAAGACAGTGTGGGATGAGATTATTTTGAGTTGGGTTTGCTTTCCTTTCCTTTCCTTTGCCAACTATCTAAGTTGGGTTTCCAATTTTCTAGGGTTATACTAATCAGTAATTAAATTAGCTGGGGCTGTCCAACTAATTAAATCTTAGCCTTTTTGCTTTTTTTTTTTTTTTTTTCTTTTTTTTTTAAATGTAAGGTGACCATTTGGAGTTTGGTGAGTGCAAATGTAATGGGTGGGTTTGAGGTTTGAGTGTGGTTTTAACTTGCAACCAATCATCTCAGGGCTTTGGTTTGTTAATCAACTTAAAAAGAGAAGCATAGAGACTTCTTTTGTGTGTAAACTCCTCTTCTCAATTTATTGAAGATTGAAAGTTTATGTGGCAAATTATTATGGGCAATTTTATTTTCTTTATAAGCGATATTGAAGGCGGATAGGACCTCAGGTACATAAATAAGCATTCTCAACCGCTTGAGCTTCAAGTCGTTGTGTGCCCATTAACTAGTTGATATACGGACATATGGAATTTTGGGGACAAATTGTATCAGCAATATTGCATCATGACGTACCTCTTTGAATATTGGGTTCCTACGCAGGATAATTTTGGAGTACTAATAATTTCTTTAAATTTCAATTTATGAACCCCACTAACTAATCATATATGGTGCCACTATTTGTTGTCTAAGAAAATTATTTAGTCTATATTAACGGCTAGAATTGTAAAATGAGGGTCCCACATTCTCATCTTCAGTCTTTTCTGTAAAAGACTTCCACAAAATGCAGGACTTCCAATATCACTTTTGGGCTGAGCTTAGAATTAATTTCCAACATTTATTTATTTATTATTTATTTGCAACACAGAAGGAACAGTGGGTGTGTGTGTATGGGATTATAAATTAATTTATAATGTATTTTAAAGGGTGAGAGATCATGTGTTGTCAGATGATGTGGGTGTCTGAGCTGATCCCGGCATCAAACAGAGAATCCAATGAAGGGACTCGTGCGGGTTGTGATCATATTCACATTACAGAATCTCAAGAAATTTCTCATCATTTTTTTCATATTTACTTTCTTACTTTATCCTCCTTTGTGATAAGATTGTAAAACGATTTGGACACTAATAGGGAAGGGGTTTATTCTCTTCCACATTATTTCCAACGCTAATAGGGAAGGGCCTCCTTATATATATATTTTCCATTTAAAAAAAAAACAACAAAGTTTAGGGTCATGTTTTGTAATTATTTCATGGTTTTTTAATTACAAATGGTCTTTGAGATTAGCAAAATTATCATATTTGATCATTTATGTTTTTTTTTTTACATTATTGGTCTTTTATGTTACACATTACACATCAATTTGGTCATACCGTCAGATTCTATCAAAATTTCTGTAAATTCCTAACGTGGCATGTATGTGGTGCCAACATATCCAATGAGATAATGTCATGTGGCTTTAAATAAAATAATAATATATTTTAAAACTTCAAATCCTTTTATAAAAAGAAAATTAAGTCTTTTGTAAATAAAAAATATTAAAACAAAAATACATGCAGCCATCCCCCATGCGTTCTCCCTTTGCTAACGCCCTTTCCCCTTAGCAACTCACTCTTTTTTTCTTTTTTTTTCTAATTTTTTTAGATTTTAAATGCTAAACCATTTTTCAAAATAATACCTTTTTATTTATCTCATTGGATATGTGGGCACCACATACGTGCCACATCATCACTTTAACAGAAATTTTGATAGAACCTAAACGACATGACCAAATTGATGTGTGATGTGTAACATAAATGACCAATAATGTTAGGAAAAAACATAAAGGACCAAAGTTAATAGTTTCGCAAACCTCAAGGACCATTTGTAATAAAAACCCTTATTTCATTTTCAGTTTTCATGATAAAAGGAAAACACATGTGATAAATAATGAATGGAGAATGATAGGAGAGTTGTGAAATATATGTATATGAAAGGGTATAAGAAATGAAAACTAAAAACCAAAAACAGAAAACTAAGGGCCCGTTTGGTATTCTACTCAAAAAAAGCGAACTAAAAAACTATAATTCTTTTAAAAACATGAGTTTTCAAATACTAATTTTAATTTGAAAACTTCTTTGGTGTTAAACTTCAAAATTATTTTTAAGAATACAACTACAAACTCTTCCAGTACTTCTGGTTTTGAGCATTCGATTCCAAAGTACAAAGCCCACTCACTCGGCTGATTAAGACCATAGGATTCTCAACGAGGGCCCGCCTGACATTGATTTTAGATTTTAGAACGAAGAGAGAGAGAGAGAGAGAGAGAGAGAGAGAGAGAGAGAGAGAGAGAGAGAGAGAGAGAACAAAGATAGAGAGGGACGAAGGAGCAAAAAATTTTGAAAAAAAACCGACTTTTTTTGTTTTCAAATTTTGGGATAAAAAACCCTTATTTCATTTTCAGTTTTCATGATAAAGGAAAACACATATGATAAATAATGAATGGAGAATGATAGGAGAGATGTGAAAGATATGTATATGAAAGGGTATAAGAAATGAAAACTAAAAACCAAAAATAGAAAACTAAGGGCCCGTTTGGTATCCTACTCAAAAAAAGTGAACTAAAAAACTATGATTCTTTTTAAAAACATGAGTTTTCAAATACTAATTTTAATTTGAAAACTTGTTTGGTGTTAAACTTCAAAATTATTTTTAAGAATACAACTACAAACTCTTCCAGTACTTCTAGTTTTGAGCATTCGATTCCAAAGTACAAAGCCCACTCACTCGGCTGAATTAAGACCATAGGATTCTAAACGAGGGCCCGCCTGACATTGATTTTAGATTTTAGAACGAAGAGAGAGAGAGAGAGAGAGAGAGAGAGAGAGAGAGAGAGAGAGAGAGAGAGAGAGAGAGAGAGAGAGAGAGAGAGAGAGAGAGAGAGAGAGAGAGAGAGAGAGAGAGAGAACGAAGACAGAGAGGGACGAAGGAGCAAAAATTCTGAAGAAAAAAAAAACCGACTTTTTTTTGTTTTCAAATTTTGTGATAAAAAAAACCCTTATTTCATTTTTCATGATAAAGGAAACCACATGTGAGAAATAATGAATGGAGAATGATAGGAGAGATGTGAAAGATATGTATATGAAAGGGTATAAGAAATGAAAACTAAAAACCAAAAACAGAAAACTATGGGCCCGTTTGGTATCCTACTCAAAAAAAGCGAACTAAAAAACTATGATTCTTTTTAAAAACATGAGTTTTCAAATACTAATTTTAATTTGAAAACTTGTTTCGTATTAAACTTCAAAATTATTTTTAACAATACAACTACAAACTCTTCTAGTACTTCTGGTTTTGAGCATTTGATTCCAGAGTACAAAGCCCACTCACTCGGCTAATTAAGACCTTAGGATTCTCAACAAGGGCCCACCTGGCATTGATTTTGGATTTTAGAACGGAGAGAGAGAGAGAGAGAGAGAATGAAGACAGAGAGGGGCAAAGGGAGCAAAAAATTCTGAAAAAATCGACTTTTTTTGTTTTCAAATTTTGTGATAAAAACCCTTATTTCATTTTCAGTTTTCATGGTAAAAGGAAAACACATGTGAGAAATAATGAATGGAGAATGGTAAGAGAGATGTGAAAGATATGTATATGAAAGGGAATAAGAAATGAAAACTAAAAACCAAACATAAAACTAAGGGCCCGTTTGGTATCCTATTAAAAAAAAAGCAAACTAAAAACTATGATTCTTTTTAAAAACATGAGTTTTCAAATACTAATTTTAATTTGAAAACTTCTTTGGTGTTAAATTTCAAAATTATTTTTAACAATACAACCACAAACTCTTCCAGTACTTCTGATTTTGAGCATTCGATTCCAAAGTACAAAGTCCACTCACTCGGGTGATTAAGACCATAGGATTCTCAACAAGGGCCCGCCTGGCATTGATTTCAGATTTTAGAATGAAGAGAGAGAGAGAGAGGGACGAAGGGAGCAAAAAATTATGAAAAAACCAACTTTTTTGTTTTCAAATTTTGTAGTGTTTTGTACTTTTTTCTGATTTTGAGTTTTTAAATGTCTATAATTTTTATTTTCATTGTCCATTAACTCAGTCTCAGAAGAAAAACTTTAAAGTTTCAACTTACTTGTGATTCTACATTTTAAATAATCAATCATATCATAAATGTGAGTTAGACTAGTTGGCCAAGTTAGTGTGTTCGCCTCATTGCATCCGAGTTTGAACCTCTTCCCCATACATTAGAATAATTTAGAATTTCGCCATTGTTAAAAATTAAATAAAAATTAATCAATCATGTCAATAAATAAGATCAAAATTGAAGAAAATTAAGTAGAAATGAGATTTCTTGACTTGTTTGAATGTCATGTCCATAAAAGAACTGTCATTTGAAGTAATTATGCGTTTTTTTGTTCGAATCTTGATATATGTGGATTTTAGTACGTAATCCAATCAAGTAAAATAACTAAATCTTTAGATTTGAAATCATTCCTCTCAATTGAGCTCACTACAACATTACTATTACACAATACATGATAATATATATCTGCATCAATATAATTTACATCATTAAAAATTGTTTCTCTTCCTCCTTTTCTTCCTTTTTTATTTCTATTATTTGGGAACCATTGAAATGATACATCGATTAACATTTTTTTCCCAATTTTACATGAAATTATTCTATTGGGTACTATAACATGCTGTCATTTTCAATGTAATGATGCAACATATGTTGGGGAAAGAAAGTTGGGAAAGGGAAAGGAAAATGTGCTTGCATATCTCTTTTGCTATAGATTATGATCGATTATCGTTACTACCTTCCAAAAATCATATTCTGCAACCTTTTTTCCCCCATAATTCTCCTTAGCTATAAATGAAGCAACGTCGTCCAATTATTATAGATTCTTTTGTGGCAAATGATAACAATCTCAGACCTAGACCAAAGTACCAGATAAATCCCAACTTGCCCATTAATCCCTCATCTATTTTGTTTTATTTTTATTTTTTAAAAATCTTGATATCTCCCAAATAAAGCAGTCGCGATTATTATTATTTTTTTTTGACACAAAAGTGATAGTATTTTATTGATAATGAGGGATCAAACAGTTATAAAAATCAGATCATGTCTTAGAGGATTAGACGAGTATCTCTGCACCAAATTGAGTTTTGGTCTTCATATTATTAATGGTTATATTATTAGGCTAATAAGTTTTGGAATAAGAATCCGTATCATAGAGTGATCGAAGCCAAAATGAGCCTTTTATGCCAAAAGTAATCTATTTTGACTTAAAAGTTACATAGGTGGCCAAAGCATACCTCAATCTGTGGGATTTTCAAGGACTGTTTAATTGCAGAAGGAATTGAATGTGAAGGAAAATTTGCTTTTTTTTTAGAAGTCGCTTCTCTTAAATGAAGTACTCACTTAAGAGAACCTTTTTATTTTTTTTCTTTCTTTCACACAATTGTGGCCCCTTCTTTGTTGGGCATGATCATACCTGCATGTGTGCATCTTTAAATATTTATCTGGCATGGCCATTTCCTTGTTGAGTACATGCACGTATTATGTATTTGGTACACAGCCTTATAAATATATATATTTTTCTCATTTTAGGTGGCACTCTCACATAGAGTTTATATATTTTTTTTGTCAAAGATGTGGGATTTTTTATATTATATTATAACATTTTAGTTTTTTTTTATAAAAAAAATAAGGGATTAGAGAAAGGAGAAAGAGAAGACAAATGAGCGAGAGGGTGCGCAAAGAGGAGGGAAGTAGATGTGACAGGACCCGACCCTAATTACTGCTTTGGAATCGAGGCCAAGCCCTGTCAGTGCCGACATGCTGGGTGTCGGACACATGACCATTTTGCCATTTTTGTAAGAAATTGAGTTTTAAAGAGTTTTAAGTTCGAGCTACTGAAAATTCGGCAAAGTCTCCCCTGTAATTGGCTCAATTCCCAAATCTTCCCCTGCGAAGCACAATTTAATTTCACAAACTTCAGCACGCACAAGTTAAGTTCACACAACGTGAGAAATTAAAAAGTACGCCTTAAGCCTCACAAAAGTTTGGGCAAATTGAGCTACTAAAATAACTAAATACAAAGTTCTTCTCGGGTCAAGGACCCTACACGAAGTCGAAGGAGTGTGGTGGTGAAGACGGGCCGGTGGTGGTACTACTACGACCTCCACAATGGTGGCGAAAACATTTAAAAAGGTGAGTGGACCAAAAAGGTAGTTTTAGAAAATTGAAAACGCAAGTTAGCCCCCTTTATTAAAAACATTAGAAAACAATTCTATAAACGAGCAATAATTTAAAGTATGCAATAAAAATCAAATTTATAAAGTTCATCGACATAAAAGTTCTTATTCAATATGAGATATTACTCAATCAACTTAATTAAATCCACCTAGGTATACCCTTATCAATTAGTCAATTCCAATCCTCGTAAGATTCGGTGACACAAAGTCGGTCCGAGCCACGTCCCTAAGACTTAGGAGACACCAAGTCAACCTAAGCCGCGTCCTCGCTAGACTCGGAAAACACAAAGTTTACCCGAGCCGCGTCCTCGCTCCGCACGGTCCGAGCGTCCCGAGACTCGTGGGAGGCGTGAGTCATGCGCGCAGACTTAAACCGAAGGCAACAATGGTCCGTGGGCAGGTAATAACCTTTATCAATTCTTATTCCGTAGGCATCATTATATTTCCGAAGACAACATCCATAGGGTACCTAGAGTGGTTTGAAAACTTTCATAATCTTATAACTCAAAAAACAAGTCTTTCCTCAAGCCATTCTAAAATCCAAATCTTATAATCATGCATTTCAATCTAAAATCCCATCTTAGGCTCGGAAGTTATTTATAGAAAATATTCAATAAATTCAATTAAACTCTAATATGCAAATCATAAATAATATTTGGAAATCAATAATTCCACAAAAGCATTAAATGAGCATTTATGTAATAAAAACATTTATAGAAATCAAAGGTCCACTCCTTTGTTGGTCCGAGACTAGCCGACCCTTAGAAGGGCCTTCCCGCACCTCCGCCATGAAGCTCAGTACCTATTTACGAAAATTAAACCATTTATTACTTCACCAAAGCTCGGCATAATAATTTAATAGAAAATCCGACCCCGGGCCTAAAGGGTTCAATTGTAGTTAGAAAGGTTTCCCGGTCCATTTGATTCTAAAATAAGCCTTTTAGTTAACTTGGAAGTTCGGGATTAAATATTGGATTAAATCCTTATTAGGTTTGATTCGCTCGTTCCTTAGGTTTCCGACCTCCAAGCGACGATCCGTAAATTCCTATAGGTTTCTAAAATTCCCAATTACTTAACTTCCAAGTTTCAAAACGATCCAACGGTTAGAACTTAACGAACCGGGTTAACCCTAGTTAAATCTAACCGTAACATTGTTCTTCGCTCAAGCGATTTCCAAAAATTTGTTCGAGAGCATACCTATGCGCTCGGGAGACTACGGGAGGCATTTTGGCATGAAGAACCGCCGCCACCACTGGCCGCAGCGCCGCCACCACGCACGGCCAGGTTGGGTGGCTTGAGCAATTTTTCCGTGACGGAAAATCTTGGAGGCCGGGGCAAGACCTACGGCTAAGTGATCAGTGGGTGGAGGGAGTGTTTTGGCATTGAAAACCGCTCAAGAACCCAGGCAGGAATCAAGCGAATTCAGACCTGAAAACCTAGGTTATCCAATCTCATCCAAACCCCAAAATTCCTCGAAAATACTTGTAGAAACGACTTAAACTTAACAAATAGAAGAAGAATCTCACCTGATGATGATTTGGCTAGGAGATGCGAAATCGGTGTGAAAACCCTCGGTGGCTTCGAGCTCGCAGCGGTGGTTCGACGCTAGCGTTCGGCAGGAGGAATAGGTTGGGGTGGCGAGGAGATGAGAGGAGGTTGGGGTGGGATTACGTGGGCTGGTTTCGGCGGGAGGTGGCGTGACCACTCTACGGTTCGAACGGGGGTTTTTGGGGTCGGTGTCGCGAGAGAGAGAGGTTGAGGGTGATCGAGAACACGCTGGCCAATTCGCCGGCGTGTCATCACAGTTAAAATCCCACATTTTCCAAAATTACCAAAATGCCCTTAGGATTTTTAGACCTTTAAACCGTTCGGCTCGAACTCAGGAATCAGATTGTTCCATGCGTCCACGTACTCGTTTAGACGAGCCGGACGCAACAGTGCACTCCGTTCTACCAAATTATTTCCCGATCTTAAAGTCAATTTTTTAATTCCCTTAATTTTTTATCGGGGTAAAATCGTCCTTTCTTTCAATATTTTATTCTTTTATCCTTAAATTAGGACCGGGTTGTTACATAGATAGAGTTAAAATTGAAAATCATTTGAGCTTTTAATATTTAAAACGAAAGGGGCCGTTGAATTATTCCTATAATAATTTTTAAAAGTTAATGTTAAATATTAACCGTGAGCCATCTAGAGTTAGGTTAGTTGGTTAGGGTGTCCTTGCATCCAAGTTATAAAGTGCACATAAGGGTGGAACTATGAATTTTTCAACGGGTGGGCTAGCTAAAATTTTTAGCTTAAAATTTAATGATTATTTTTCTTTCGCACTTACAATTTCTATAGTCTTTCTATAAATCATATAAACCAAACTAGTTCATAGCTCTATAGACTAATTTTCAATAAACTTTAACATAAACAAAATAGGGTTTAACACCATAGTGGATTGAACATTTAAGGCTTTGTACCTAGATTGACCTTAGATCCCTTCATGCATTCATATCATACATGAAAAATTGTTTTGTGTAAAAATATTGACTAAGTATGAAAAATGGTTTTTCGGAATAATCATTTTCTCAAGATAATTTTTGGCGGCTTTTATTCCTCACGCATCAAATAAGAAAACTTGATTTTATGGGATTTTAGTATGAAGTATATATTGACTTAATGAGCCATCATTTTTAGCCTAAATCGTATTTTGCACTCAACCCGATTTTTCATATTTTGATTTGGTGGGAATTTGATTTTCTAGTATTTTTATTTAAATCTAAATGGAGGGTATTTCCTTATTTACATTGTAAACTTAAGTAAATGGAGTAATATAAAAATAAATGAAAGTAAAAGGACAAAGACATTTACTTAAATGTTGAAAATGGAAATAAAGTAATCTGTACACCTGTAGTGCACAACCACCAGGGGCAATTTTCAGTGAGGGGAGGTGTAGCTGCATCTCCTTACACCTTAATAAGTTCGCTACTAACTAGGCTAATATTAAAAACAAGTTAAATATATAAGTTTTATTTATTTTTCCTTAAAAAACCACACTGGGCTGACTGTAGCCTTCCGCCCTTGAGTGCACATGTGAATTATGACAGTTTATTAGAATAGTGTACTTCTTCCCTTGCACTCATGTTCGAATCCCCATGTATTAGGCCAGTTCTATATTTTCATGTACATCTCAAACATTGTTTTGGGTTGAAACCATGAAAGCTCTAACTTAACTAAATAATAAGATGAAGCTGAACTCAGTTAAAACAATAATCTTTTACAGTTTACAGTAGTGAACCATTTTTATATCCTCTGCATAGAAATTGAAACAAGGCCATACGTGTGGGTAGGTATATAATTTCAAGAGAAAGAGAGGGAGACAGAGACAGTGATGTAGTGTAGGGTGGAAAATGGATTAATATTTTCTTTTTTACTCTCTTAAAAGTGAAAAATGGAATAAAGTCGTACGTGTGGCTTTTGACAGAGGTAGGTAAGGAGAAAGGGAGTAGGAGAGGAGGGAGGAGGCAGGAAGACCTTGGAATGAGGAACCAAAAAGATGGATTACATGGCCCCCCTTCATTATTTTAATTTAATTCATACAGAAATTGCATTTGGATTGATGTCTCTCTCTCTCTCTCTCTCTCCTAAAGTGAATGGGGAGGTTCTCTTTCAAATCTAATGATGCATGTATCAAACACTGACTTTAGTTTTCTTCATTATAAAAAGTAAAATCTTAAATTATTAACTTTGGCCAACTTTTTCTAGAATCCGAGGTTGCCCCACTTCTCTCTCTTTTGGGTCAAACAAGTTAAATACAGCTACAGTAAATAATATTCTTCCTTCAACTCCTTACCTCTACCTAGTTTCATTTCCTCCGTTAACATAGCTGGGTCCACTCTCATGCAGTGGTCATTTCTGTTGTCAACAGAGTTTTGAGGTTACAAATTTGCTAATTTCGTGATATTGTCTCAATTTGATTGGAGGTCTTTAATTTTACTCATATGCATGTGAGATTTCAATTTGAAATAAATTTGTCTTTGGTGGTGGATTCATGAATTTTTTTTTTGGGAGAAAAGAACACACTATTACTAATATAGTGAAGATCAATCGACTCTTAAATGTTGAAGGAAAAAAAAACGCATAATATACATATCCATACACAAATTAGATAACACAACGTTAACGCTACATTTTCTACCTAATTCATCTATTACACGACACAATGAGAAGAGTGAGTCTATAGAACAAGAAGAATAACATAGGCAGAGGAGTAGATGTTGCCCCCCTTGCTATGCCTTAGTCTTCTTTGAGGCATTTTATCAAACAACTTGCCACCATTTCATGAAAATTTGGCAACTTATTAGGTAAAGAACATGATTGAGTGAAGGCAAGTGCGTTTACTGGACCCTTAATGGATTATCCTCTAGTATTTGTCTCTATTTGTGACAGCATAATTTTTTTTTTGGTTTTTTTGCCAAAGGGGATGATGTTTTCTTACACACATTGTCAATGTGTCATTAGCGTTCGAACATGAGACATTTGGTCTGCAAGTCAATGCCATTTTCCATTGGGCTATACCACGTTGGCTTATGACCTCATAACTTTGTTGTTATATCACTAAAAACATTAACCTTCATCTTCTAAATACCTCATCGTCAATCAAACAACAGATCTTTGAGGCTAACATGGCTATCTTCTACACATGATAAAAATATGGCCCTATCTTATATACGTTCAACGTAGTTCATTACACAAACATTAGGGATAGCAATAGAGGAGACCCAAGTTGATTTTTTTATTTTCATCTATGCATGGTGGTGGATTCAGGATTCTCGGACCAATGGGTCATAGTGTAAAAGTTTCAAAATTTGTTTAGAAGAAAATAATACTAAAAAAACAGAAAAATAGTACTTCAATCCAAGCGTCACTTGTGCACAACGAGTTTTCTTTTGAAAACATTGCATTATAGCTTCATAAATCAAAATAAATTAAAAAATTGTTTTATAATTCTACACATAAATTAATCAAAATAAAAACTTAATGTAATATAATTGTTGTTAATGTCTCATCTAAAAAAGAATATAACTTTTTTATATATAAAAAATGAATATAATTTTTGTTATTTTTCAATAATTTTAGGCGCTTTTGTTAATGTCTCATCTAAAAAAAAATATCATTTTTTGTATAAGGAATAAAATTATAATGTTTAGAGACTAGAATTATGTTTTAAAAAAAAGGTTAATTACTCATTTGGTCCTCAAACTTGTACTCGATTTACATTTTGGTCCCTCAATTAAATTATTCGTTTAAATGGTCCATCAACTTTATATTATTCGTTCAAATGGTCCTACCGCCGTCAAAGTTGCCGTCAACTTTATGGACGGTTATTGACGATTTTACCCTTACATTTGACGGCAACCTTGACGGAATGTAACGGTAGGACCATTTGAACGAATAATATAAAGTTGATGGACCATTTGAATGAATAATTTAATTGAGGGACCAAAATGTAAATCGAGTACAAGTTTGAGGACCAAATGAGTAATTAACCCTTAAAAAAATTTAAAATGAAACAACCCCAACCCACACCTCCCACTTAGAAAAAGAAAAGAAAAGAAAAACAAAAAACAATACCTCCCCATCTTCTCTTCCACAATTTCACTCTCTGCAATATCCATCCCAATCGCCTCTCCTCTCATTTTCTCACTCACTACTCCTGATACCTCGCTCTTGTTCTCTCACATCTCTCTATCTCTCTCTCTCTCTCTCCAGAATTACCATTCCATGCTTTCTTGAATAAATGCATATATATATATATATGTTATTATTGTGCGGATGCCGTGTATTTTGTACTACCCCTTCCTACTTTCCTACTTGTTTACAATAACATTAGCACGTTAATAATGTGCAGACATTCGGATAAGAGAATAACTGATACTGTAATATATATATCGTCCCCTTCCATTGAGGGACTCCCTTTAGGGTACCCTACAATTTGTTTTCAAAGATCCAAACCTTTTATTTTCCAAATCTTCATTCATAGATCATCCTTGCAAAAAAAAAAACATACAAATTGAAAATCATTAAGGCATCTAATTGCAAGCAACAAAATAGATGAAAACTGTGCTTCAAGAAAAGGCGAAAATAACAATCAAGTGGCTTTTTGCAGAGATGATATTTGAGGGAATATCTAAAACTTAGACGGTTCGTTCGGATAATTGAAAAACAATATGTAATAGGTCCTACAAAAGTGTCTCTCAAATACACTTATTTGAGGAATTCTTCAATTGAAACTCAATATATATATGCAAATTTTCCTATATACTTGTCTGCTCCGTTGGCAAGGGCTGGATGGGGAGAAACTTGGGGGGTGAAAGTGCATGGATTAAGGGAATCCAATTAAAGAGGATCCTATGCTTTGGTTAAAAGGGATGCATATTAAAAGGCTAAAAATCAACCCATTATGTTGTTATGGGGCGGACAATCTGCTAGTCGGTGGGCCGACGTGTGTCAAGAACACCCATTCTTGGGCTTTTTCAAGCATCAAAGAATTTCTTAATGGGGAAATTATATATTAAATTAAACCAAACAAAATCCCTCAATAAAATGTTAACTGGATGTCCTGAAAGAGAATAAGAAAATGAATCATGGTGCAAATTCAACCCCATGCATGTTATAAAGCATGGTGCAAAGAAAAGAATATGCACAAATCAAAATGGTATAAAGACCATTTGCTAAAATTTGTGCCATCTTTTGTCTAAACTTGCACAAAGCAAAGAATATAGAGCTCGGGCCGATTCTTATTCAAACCCTTTGTTGATCATTATAAGAATCTCAAAAGAGTTACATTGCAATGGTGGGGAACTAAGGTTTACTTTTGTTGATTCCTAAATAATATGTTGTTGTTTTCCATTAAATATTGAGTCCAATGACATTATAATATGCACTTTGTAGGAATAACGATAGGTTGAAGGTTCAACAAGTGGCTCGTAATTCAATTGGTTAAGAACATTTACTCATGCATCTTAGGTCTTAGGTTCGATTCTTCACCTCCCCATTATTGCTTTACTTGAATGAAACTAAACCAAATAATTATGAATTTTAAAAAAACCCACTTTTTGTTTACTACTAATTTTATGGATTGATGCAGGAACCATTAGTTGCACAAATTAATTAGAATATATCCCAACAAAAATGATTTTCTAAATTTTGTGCCACTGATCTTTTGTCTAACTTTGCTTGGGCCTTGTACAAAGCAAAGCTTGGAGAGGGGGCCGATATGCTTGCCCCCCCAACTTGTATTGATTTGGAAAAGAGATCACAGCAATGTAAAGTAACCTAGATTACTTTGGATAGACCAAAGCAACATGAAATTTAGCACTCAACTTTAATTGACTGTAACAGCTCATGAAATTTCAATCATTTGTACTGCAACCTTTGTATTATTAGCTTTCTTTTCATAGGTTATGTGCCTACCACTTAGCTAGGTTTAAGAATGGGAGCTTGCTATATTAAATTCTGGTTTTTATGTGCCGGGAAGGATTTGAATTTAGGATATTTTTCTTCATAAACACAGCTACAACAGTTTGCAATGGTTGATGCTAATACATACTGATGAGGATGATACATATATGAATCGCAAAGCTTGGGAGCATACTCCCAAGAAATTTATAGCAATCTCATTCTTCTTACTTCGATTTGGCTTGTTAGCTTGTGAAATATGTACTCTAATATATGTTCCATCGAGCGCTCCAACATAAAGAATACGTATAAGATGATTTTCGAGTGAATATTTGTTTTTTGGCAACATTGGATCTTTCCCATTCTCATACATTCAGAGAACATATAATGAAAGTCGTATTTGACTCTCTCTCTCTCTCTCTCTAATTCTACTTTCTTGATTGGTACTGTTATGAAAAGAGAGTGAGAAAATGAAACTTGGTGCCCCAGCCCATGCATGCCATAAAAAAAGCATGGTGCAAATTAAAGAATATGCACAATTGAAATGTACCCAAAGAGACCATTTGCTAAAATTTGTGCCATCTTTTTTGTCTAACCTTGTCCTAAGCAAAGCATATGGAGGGCGGGCCGATGCTGAAAAGAGTACTTATATTCTAAATACTGGGGAAGTAAGGTTGCTTTTTGATAAAGTTTTTTATTATTATTTTTAATGGAAGGCGAACAAAGCTTGCTTTTGTTAATTCCTAGATAATATATTTTTGTTTGCCAATAACTATTAAGCTTATGGACTTTTTTTTTGGGGGACAAGTTTATGGACATTGTAGTCCCTTTTTTTAAGTACAAAAGAAAAATGACAGATAATTCCTGAAGGATTACATTCCTCTGATCAAACAACAGTCTCACATAGCGACCACACTTGGGAAATTATGAAACCAAATACAAAGACTTTTGTTGATGATGACTCAAATTAGTGAGAACATCAGCAACTGTATTTGTTTCATGAAACACATGTCGAATATTATAAATCTATAAATTATGACTTAAAAATACTAAACAAAATGCAGAAATGAACTGAAATATATCCTAATAAAGATCATTTTGCTAAAATTTGTGCCACAATCTTTTGTCTTAACTTTGCTTAGGCCATGTACGCAGCAAAGCATGGGGAGGGGGCCGATGCTTGCCCCCAACTTGTATTTATTTAGAAAAGAGATCAAAGTAACCTAAGATTGCTTTGGACCTTTAGACCAAAGCAACATAAAATTTAGCACTCAAACTTTTTATACTTGACTATAACAGCTGTTAATGAAACTTCAATGATTTGCAACCAAAGACGGAATCATGAATTTTTTAACGGGTGGGTTAGCTAAAGTTATTACCTTAAAATCTTTTTTTTTTTTTACTTCCAGTTTCTATAGTCTTTCTAAAAATAAAAGTATATATATAAATCATATAAATCACGCTAGTTCATAATTTCATTGACTAATTTTCAATACGCTTTTTTTCTTTTTATACAAGTGATATTTGTGGAGAGGAGAATCGGACCTAGGACCTCGAGTGCATGGCTAAATGCTAATTTCCAATAAGGTTTACAATAAAACAAATACATATTAATGAAACCAAAAAGCACATATTATAAAATGAAAAATATGTTTGACAACATAATTGAAAGTGTACTTATTTTAATGTGTATTTTTATTGATGTCTTGCAATTAAACTCATAAAGAATTGGACTTTTTTGGACTAGTAATAGGTTAATATATATTGGGCTATGTTTAAAACAAGTCAAATATATAGGTTTGATTTTGTCAATCCCCAAAACTCCCCCTAGGCTACAGCCCACCTTAGTCATTAAGGTAGTTCCACCCATGTTTGCTGACAAGACCCGACCCAAATTTCACTTTGAAATTTGTGACGAACCCTGTGCGTGTTCGACACCTGGCAGGTGTCGGGCACAAATAACCAAAATACCCCTTGCCCTAGCAAAAAAGAAACCACTTATGGCTTGGACTTCTGCCAGAAAACCCGTAGAGTCTCCCTTGAAAAATGAACATTTCCCAATTTATTTTCACCTGTAAGTACACAGTTTGTAATTCTCAATCGTTCAGCATGCACAAGTTCTAATCACATCCAACCAAAAGTATTTAATTTGGATGGCCTCTGGCCTTACAAACAACCCGGACATCAACGTTCTCATCATTTCATTCCTCAATTCTCAATATATTAATTCGACATCATCATCATCATCATCATTTCTTGCAATCTTATATTATCCAAAATGAATCCAAACCAATAATCCAGCTACAACCGTTTCATTAATTATTACCATAACATGCACATCATCATTATCAACAGCATTATATGAAGAAATCTGTTAAATAGAATTCATTATCAAATAAGTATGTTTAATAATAATAAAATCGAAACTTTAACGCTATGTATGGTCCCATAAAATAATATTCCTGGATCCGCCACATCACATAGATCATTGTCAACCCTATTTCCCATGCTAATTAATATTCTTTAATTTGGGGTTCCTAATTCCTCTTTTTTCTTTTGTGAATAGCCACCTAATATTCTTCTTTATAATGTAATGCATGCAAAATCTGGTTTCATTACATTATTTGCAATTCTGAATACATTTTGAAAATTGATTGATATTAATACTGAAAAACATAAAAAAGCTCACTAATAGACCAAAACAAAAAATCGAGGATCATATTAATGGGCTTGGGCTTACAATATTAGACAAAACCTGATTTGGGCCCAACGTTGAAAATCACGCCGAACTAGTTTTTGGACAATGCTTTCGAAATTTCCTCCTGAACGAACCCATTGCCAATGCCCGACCTAATGATACATTAAGCCCAAACTACTGTTTTTAAGTCGTTGAATAGGTCGTTGTTTTTTAGGGTTGATTGTATTCACTAATTTCCTATTATTTTTTCGATCCCCCCCACCCTAATATAGCTTTCATAAAAAAAATTTCCTCTTATTTTTATTTTGTTAATAACCATCCAATATTCGTTTTTAAAATTATAAATGCAATGCATGCAAATCTAGTTTCATTACATCATTTATAATTCTGAAAACAGTTTGAAAATGTATATTAATACAAAAATACATTAAAAAAAAGCTCACTAATATACCAAAAACCGAACAACCAAAAAAAAGGGGACAATATTGATGGGCTTGGGCCTGAAATATTAGTCCAAGCCTGATTTGGGCCCAACCTAAAAAATCAGACTAGGCTAGTTTCCGGCGTATCCTCTAGGGACGAAAGCATTGCCAATGCCCGACCCAATGATCCATTGAGCCCAACTGTCTTCGGACCCACAAATTGAATTTTGACTAATTACGGTCTGGGCCTAACCTGGCCCATTTTAAATTCCATTTACCTTTTTTTTGTTTTTAATCGTTGAAGTGATGTTTCATGCCAAAGCTTAATTGTTCATTGGCTGTGGAACTCACAATTCTCACTTAGAGCAACTCCACCCGTTAGGGGGCTGCCATGGCAAGGGGGGAGGGGAGGGGGAGCTAGGGGGGCTACTATTCACGTGAATAGTGGCTGCCCTTGCAAAGGCAAGGTTCGTTTCCATCCGTTGCCATGGCAAAGGGCAACTACTATTCATTTTTTGTTTTTATTTTATTTTTTATATGGGATTAATTTTAGTTGTATGTATGAAATTAATAATAATAAAATTGATATGTATGTATTAAAAAATATTTCTGAATTTGTTGGATTTTTTTTCAGATTTTTTTAAATTTTTTTTACGTCGCTGACGTCAGCAAAAATCACGCTGACGTCAGCTTGCCCTGGCAGCAGGCCAGGCAGTCAAAGCCCGAGGGCCAGCCCAGGCTGGTGGGCCCAACAGCTTGCCCGGGCAAGAACCCACCGCTGGAAACATGATTTTGGGCTCGGGCCCGTGGGTCCCGCCCCCTCCCCCTGCCTGGGCTTCACGGATGGAGTCGCTCTTACAGGTAAGCCAAAACAGCTCGCTGGTTGCCTTCACACTCTTCCCAGAAAAACGTCAAATTTGAAAGGACACGTGGCTAACGCTGCTGGCGTTGCACCAGCGCTGTGGTACCCACCATTACGCCACGCGTTCCCCGGTCTTTGCCCGTGGGGTACGGGTCACGTGGGCCGTCTAAGTTTTTTTCATTTTTTATGTTTTTCTGGTAAGATTTTCTGTGATAACCTCACCCTGGTGGGCCCCAACCTATCCCATACGTCACTTTTACAACCGGAACCGGTTGTCACACGCTCGAGCTATCCTCTCCTAGAGAAAACTCTATAGCGTACCAAAAAACCGGTCTAACAAGTTCCCGGTTCAGTAGTGTCTACGTGTCGCAAAATAAAATTTCTAGAGCAATTAAGTGGGTCCCAAGGTGGGTGACGAAATCATGACCCTGGATGTGGAATTTAAGTAGGGGAGCTCCTCTAGTACAGTTATATTCTGTGAGATTATATGGAGTTGCAGAGAAATTGTGAGATTCCGAGGCCCAAAATCTAGGGTTTTTATTTGGGATTGGCTTTTTCTCACTCGGCAAGTAAGTCCCTCTAAGATTTTCTTTAATTTAAAAAATTCGAATTTTGACCTTTCGATTATAAAATTGGAATTTATTTGCGTGGTTGATTTCTAGGGTTTCAAGAATTGGGGGTTTTTGTGTGTGGAATTGATTGGTTTTTAGGGATTATGATTTGGTTCTCTATGTCTATGTGGTTATGGAATGTGATTGTGGTTTGGGTTTGTTTGGGTTTTGTGGAATTTAAGACTGTTGTTGGGTCTCAAGAGGGGGAAAGAGGAGATTTTTATTTTTATTTTCCATCCATTATGGTCTTGTCTGTGGCTGCATGTTTTGAGTATGTTTCATATTTTAATCACTGACTTGGATTTTTGTTTTTTTATTAACTTGTATATAGAATTAAGAGTTGGTGTCTATCTAAGGATATTTGAGGCATGCAGTCAAAGTCTGAAACTGAAAATCGACTTCATGCTGATCATCATTCCATCCCACCAAGCAGTGTTTATTCAGAACCGTGGTGGCGTAGTGTTGGCTATAACCCCATCTCTCCAACCGTGACAGGGAGGAATGCATCCAACTCATCTTCGTTAGAATGCCCAAATGGTGGTTCAGAGTCCAATGTTGATCGATCATTGTCCAATGATGAGCCAAATGAAGATGATGATGATGCTACCAAAGAGTCACAGATTACGTCTCCAAGATCAGGTAACAATTCCTACAATCTCTGGTGCTTTGGTATAAATGTTTTTCCACTTCTTAGTTGGATTCAGTTTTTAATATTTTATTTCAACGTCAGCTGGAAAGGATGGGCAAGAGCGCCAAAATGTGCCGCCTGTTGGATCTACTGTACCTACAGTTCGTGATGATTGCCTTGCGCAACCGCCACAGCTTGAGCTTGTTGGTCACTCTATTGTAAGTTCATTTTACTTTGTTCCAAGATTTATTGCCTCATACATGGTGCAACTCCGTTGATAGTTCATCAAATATTGAACAAAGTTCTGTAATTTTTAGTTTAAAAGTGGGCATTCTTTGCATGATTTTGGAATGTACGAGTCCTACCTTTCCTGCATTTGTTTTGTAGGCTTGTGCCTCAAATCCTTATCAGGATCCTTATTATGCGGGAATGATGGCGGCTTATGGACATCAGCCTTTGGTATGTTAAACAGTAATATCCTTGAGTGCAATAGAATTCTACATGCTATGTTGGATTTTTATGATATTATCGTTTGTGCAATGATGCAATGATAGAGTTTATGCAGATGTCATACTTCCCTTATCCACTTTCTAAACAATAATTATATTTCTATTTTATATCTCTAAACAGCTTCAAGGGTGGTTGTTGGCAGGAGTATCTAAATTCCCTTTGTTGTTTCTTATCCAAAAAAAAAAAATATCAACGATGTTATATAATATTTGTGATGGTAGTGAAAGGGGGATGGGTAGTTGAGGTTTATTCAGGGCGTGTAACTTAGGTCACCTACAATCCTACCTGGTCAACATTTTGGATGGGGAAATTATTTGGTCTGATTGGGTAAATGAGGAAAGGATAATTTTTGGTATGGTGTTCTCATAATGTATGGTCTTTCAGGGTTTGAATTTGAAGCTTTAAGTTTAAAATATTACTGATAGGATACTACTGGTTTTTCTGTAATCTCTCTTTGTAGCTAGTATTTAGTTCTTACTAACTTCTCTGGTTTGGTACTCCATTATCCTTATTAACCAAATCCCCCGTTGTGTATATGCTACATGTTTTTACATCTTACTTTATAGGAAAATGATAATGATGATAATATGGTGGGAGTGTGAAGCACTAGCAACAACTTGCTGAGAAGATATCGATCTTCTTTGGAAGCCCAAGACTAAGCCTGTTGGCACAAATCCAATTTTTAAACCTTTTCATCTAAAGAGAAATATTCATCATACAAGAATTGAATTGGTAAAACTATAAATAACAATGTTTAAAGGTCAATTGAAGAGTTAGTGTCGACTGTTATTAAGAATCGGTTTAGTTTGGGTCTTAGAAATACTAAATGTCTAAGGTTGCTTACAGTTTCCTACTATTTCTTGAGTTTCTAGTATCTATTACAAGTCTTCTAGTATTTTAATTGGACTTGGTATTTCTTGGAGTCTATGGGAGTTCTGTTTGAAGACTACAATTGTAAAGCAAATCAGATTTTGGATAAATGAAATGAAGTGTTGTTGAAAGGCTTGGTGCCTTGATATCTCCGTCTGCAGTTTGCTGTCTCATCTCCTCCCTTTTATTTCTTTATCCCTTTAATTTGTCTAAGATTACAATTGGCCTAAATCTTTTTTTTTTTCTGACCCTTTTTGACGATGTAATAAAGCCTACCACAGCCCTTGGCAAAAGATCACCTTGTGTAATCATACATCAAAAGATCACCTTGTGTTGTCGTACATCATGGTGCTGCTGGTGATAAAAAAAAGATTTGTTATAATTTTCAGCCTTTTCAAGTTGTGTTTCTTGGGTATGATATGAACTTATTCTGGGGTGGATTTGGAAGGTGAATAGTAGTAAATATCTTGATATGTACGTAATGCTGAACATCTGTTTCAATTGGTCAGGGTTATCCTCCTTTTCTTGGAATGCCGCATGCTAGAATGCCATTGCCTCTTGAGATGGCACAGGAGCCTGTGTATGTGAATGCAAAACAATACCAAGGGATTCTAAGGCGAAGACAGGCACGTGCAAAAGCAGAACTTGAAAGGAAGCTAATTAAAGTCAGGAAGGTAGAAATTTAACTTGCAGACACAAAGATTTTAACGCTATAATCTATATGTTTTATTTCATAAATGTGATGTGAATGTGATATATGTATTAATCATTGTGCTCACACGCCTATATTTCTACTCCTAATCCCACCTCTTCGGACTGTATACCTCACTTTTAATAAGACATTTATTGAGTCTGTTCTCTCTGGTTAATAGCAAGTATTGACTTCGACATAATCACAATTTAACTGAAGACTTATGATCGTGTGCAATGAGCTTTGAAAATTGTCGGCTTATACACTGCGACATGCTTACGAAGTTGGTTCCAATATTGTGATGTGCTCACTTTTGGTTCCAATATTGTTACAAAGTTGGTGTACTTACGAATTTTTGGGCTTTGATATACCCTCCATATCAGGAACAACTTATTTGACTTGCACACTTCCTAGTCTCTATTGCTTCCATGAACTTATTTGACTCTCCACTCTCTCTTTCCAATCAAAGATTTGCATGCTTAAATTTAGTGTTGATTATAATTGATTTTATAATCACGTAACAGGGATAAATATACATTTTAGTGTTGATTACAATTGAGTTTACTATGAATTAGTTCAGCTATCGTGTTATTGATATTTGGTAACATTTTAGTAACCGTGTGTTTGTCTAATCGGCTTCTTGTGAGATTCATGTTTACAATAACCATAGGATGTTTGTTGAAAGAGGCAGAGGATAAACAGTTGTAATTTTGGTTTTTTGGAGGTGATTAGTAGTATATAATATATATGTGTTGGTGTGATGATACTTCAGTTAATGAATTCCAACTCAAAATGTTAGTGTTGGTATTTGTATGAAATATGAATGTATCTGTAAGCCTAGCCGACTTTGGTAACTTATTAATTCTCATTTTCTACAGCCTTATCTTCATGAATCACGACATCAACATGCTATGAGAAGGGCAAGAGGTACTGGAGGACGTTTTGCAAAGAAAACTAATGGCGATAATTCAAACAGCACTGGCCGAGAAAAGGGCACAAGTTCTGGTCCAGCCCACTCATCACAATCCGGCAGTTCATCAGGTTCAGAACTCTTTCCCTCAGATTCTGCTGAAACATGGAATTCCTCCAATAGTCAACAAGAAGGAAGAGGATCCCAAGTGCATGACGCGTACACAGCTCATAATTATGCAAATGGCAGTGGCTGCTACCAGACTCATGGTGGCTTGCAGGCTTCAATGTATCCTTCATACTCGGGCAAGAGAGGGGAAGAAGGAGATTGTACAGGCCAGCAACGGGGAAGCATTTCTTCGAATCAGGCCTCACAGAGGCGTCTTGCCATCCAGTGAACCCCTGGGAGGTGGTTGCCAAGATAGAGGATTGGACCCTTATAACAGAAAAGGGTCAATCCCCTGGTTATATCTTTGGCAATGTGTTTGACAGGCGGCAATTCATTCTTGGCTTTGTTCTTGTGCTTGTGGCATTGATGAATGGAAGGAGAATGATGAATGGGTCATCTGGATTCTGTGAAGCCCTTTGATGCTTCAGTTCATTGCATCCTTCCTATTTTTGCCTAATGTACAGAGTAGTTTTCAGTAATTTGAAGTACATATTGAAAACTGAAATTTAAACGAATAGTACTCTAGTTTAATGTATAAACCATCTTGTGTATTATATTTGTCACCTTGAATTTGAGCTGTGCGGTTGGCGAGAAATTGGATTTTCTTTTGTTTTCATTTGTGGATTATTCTCCTGCAAGCTTGAGGCATGTGCAGACTAAGGGAAGTTCAAATATAATCAGATCCGATTTTATATTAGTATTAAAATCTAATCATGAGTGGCTGACCTATCATAATAGTCGGCTAAATTGCATATAATTGGCCTAACGAGAGGTATTGGATGGTACAATAAATTCTCCTAACAAGAAGTATTTCTTAGAATCATTTGTAGGACTTGCTTGGGAGTGGGATTCTGGATAAGTCAGAATCACTTCTGTGGAAAAGCCACTACAATTTACTTCTTCATATAATCACTTTTTGTAATTTTAAGTGATTATAAAAAGAAGCACATGTTAGGTGATTTTGAGGAAAAACATCATAATATCACTTTTAAAGTGATTATATAGAGAAGTGATTCTTCATAAAAGTAATTATTGGCCTATTCAGAATCAATCTCAAACGAGCCCTTATAATTGGCCTACCAAATAAGGCCTACCAAATAACTGTTCTTAGAATCGTTTTTATAATTAAAGAATTTTCAATCAACAAAAATTATTTTGAATTTATTATATGAAAATTGTAAGGAAATAATGCTTTCGTAGTTTTCTATCTCCATAATACCAGTGTACACGATGCTTTGCAATCTGCAAACCCAAAACAGTCCCCCACCTAGGAGTCAACTACTAAACTTTATAAATTTTTCTTTCACAGAGATTCTTAATGGACCTTTATAAATCCGAAAAAAAAGAGCACAATTTTGTAACTAACTGCTTTATTGTCTGATACATTGTTTTACACTCGAATTTAAAGGCAAAGGGTAAAGAGAATGCGATGTGTTCTTTAGGTATTGCATAATTTATAATCATATATCATGTTTTTGTTCACCACTATTGTCTAGGTTTTCCTCACTATTGTCTAGGTTTTCCTCACTGTTCTCTAGAATTTCACTAACTTCTGCCTCATGCTGCTCTCTGATAGTTTCTGCACCCATGCCATCAGGTGGCGTCACTTCTTCCTCAGTTGCATTGCTTGCCTCTGTCGCATTAACTACTGGTTGCAGATTCTCCATCATCCCAGAAAGCGCCAATCTTGGAGACCACTCAAGAACATCATCGATTATGTTTGATACACGTTTCTGATACCTGCAAGAATATAGAGTTAATTATTAGTAAGTTTCACAAGGCCAAAAATCAGAGAACTGGTTTAGTAAGTAATCAGGCAGAGCAGCGTGTTGCAATCATAGAGCAAAGGATACGCATTAAAAACCCCAACAAAAGGTCAAAAATTAAGGGAAAAGGTATTCAAATTATTCTAGATCTGAAATTTTCGAAATCTCATCATGCTTAGCCACAATTTGTCCCTCCAAGCAATAATGCGACTTCAACCTCCTAGTATATCATGCCAGAAAATCAGCCTCAGGCCGTCAAGTACCATTATGGTATATTTCGTAGAATTAGAACTCACCTGGCTCTAGCAGCTTCATCAGGAGCATGATGCCTCAGTAGCAATATGACCAGCACTCCAACTGCCGCATAGAAAACTCGTGTTGTCCACTTTGGTCGCTCCTCCTCATCTTTCTTGGGCCAGAAACGGAACAATTCTCTCAAAGTAGCTTCCTCGGCGAGAATGTTCGGGAAAAACCAAACTCGTTTCCCCAAAATAATATATAAAGCTCCAAATATTGCACCCCTCACTGGAAATTGAGAAAATGAAACAAAAAAAAATTAAATGTTTATATGACAGGGAACGGAGCATTACAGGAATAATCATTTGCATAAATACCTCTGGAATCTTGAGATTAATACAAAGTAAAGGAACTAAAAGATCAGAGAAAAAGCCAACTGAAGCTGGAAGTCAACTACAAAATCTAAATACAAATTGCTGAGGTTTCTAGATGCAAATATAATGAATACTCAAAAGATGATAATCAATCCAAAGAAATGCAAGTCTGCAAGACAGAAATTTTGAAGTCTTTTAGTACAAGATGAGGGCAAATCCGGATAATAAAAACTGTCACTGTGCATGAGACTCTTATAATATGTGTGCATCTATACTTAAAAAAAGAACAAGATTTGAACCTTGGCATCCCCACCCAATCCCAATTCCATTTAAACTAGAACTCACCAGACTCTTAAAGGTATATTGACATTGACTTTAGACACTAAAATCAAATAAAAGAAACTGTTAGCTCATAAAGGTTCATGTCTGAGAGCTTTCAGAACAGAACATCGAGAATAGTACGATGCAAGATTCTTGAACAATAAGAGTCATAAGACTGTAAAAGAGGCAAAAGGCTGCAAATTATTGAGAAATGGCAAAAACATGGGTAGCCAAGGAATCCTAAAACAATACAGCTAACTAGCAACTGTGCATCTTGTCGACAACCTGCAATAAAAGTTTCTGCTGATCATTGAAAAGTGGCATCGACTTATCTTTCACAGAGGCGGGTGAAAAAAAGAAGATAGTCCCTCGTACAATAATTTGATCCTCATAAACAAACAGCGTAATTCATAATGCAGAGGTGGTGGTATGTCCTATTTAGTTACAACCCTGATCTTAATGAACACTGCTGGACTTGGGCTAATACCTGGGCCTTTAAAAATAACTAGCTATATTTCCAGCAATGCTATCAAAGTAAGAGTACTTTCCATGTGCCCCATTTATACTGCAGACGTAGGACAATCTACTGGATTCAGAATTTAATGAATAAGAAACATTCCACAAATTCATGCCTACCTTGGCTCAAAGGCGACACTCTTTAAATGATGAGGTAGCCATTTTCTCACAAGAATAAGGACCGACTGCATTGACTAAGCAAGAAAGTACTAAACGGCCTACCTTGGCTCAAAGGCGACACTCTTTAAATGATGAGGTAGCCATTTTCTCACAAGAATAAGGACCGACTGCATTGACTAAGCAAGAAAGTACTAAACGGCCTACCTTGGCTCAAAGGCGACACTCTTTAAATGATGAGGTAGCCATAATAAGGACCGACTGCATTGACTAAGCAAGAAAGTACTAAACGAAACTACATCTAGGTATCCTATTAAACCTATAGGCATAGTTGTACAAGCAGGTCACTGACTCTAATACAGCCTGACTTTTCTATATAAGTGAAACAACCTCTAACCAATATAAATGTCAATTTGGATGTCCAAAACATGACTAGTGAGCAGAATTTTGCTATACTAGGGGTGAAAGGTAAAACCTAATTTTTTTACTCTAGTATCCACATCATCTTTAAACAATAGGATTTTAAATGAGAAAATTTCACGAAGCCAAATGCCCAGAAGTTCAGAACTTACAAACAAGTAGAGAAAGAAACAGTAGCAGGACCCCTAGACAGGAGTAGAGTATTAGTAGCTTGCACCGATGGGGATATACAGGAAACAAGCAAATTGCCAATGTCACCACCGGCCAGAAAAATGAGAGAAGCGTCTGCCAGAGAGGCCGCCGTTTAACAAAAGTCCATGCAAAGAAGGCGTCATTCTCAGAAAAGACTTGGTCCTGCAAAACACAGTCAAGGAATTACTAAATTTGGTGCGTGGTGCTTAAAAGATTACATAAAGAGAAGACATAGCACACAGAAAGAGAGGATTAAAATATTAATAAACTTATTCAAAGGATAAGTTTAATACACTTTGGATGGCACCATCAAGTAATTTCACCCTCAAAGTTTCAGAGTTTTACAAAGAAGCACAAAAACAATTCTAGTTCACACATGCATACAAAGTGAAAAAGAAAAAATCTCCTTTCAAGAAATTATGAATATAGCATAAACAATATAAAACCCAAACATAGATATCTAAGGTGAAAGTAGAAAGGAGACAACATTATCACCACATGAACACAAGTATAAAGTACATGTACATAGTCTAAGCATGATCACGGAGATTATGAGCACATGGGCAATGCAGATATACTGAAACAGAAAAACCCATTTATTAACCTTAACTGGTCCCAAACAAACAAAAAGAAAGCCTTGTCCAATCTAAGAATACTATACAAACTGTTTTCACATGGTACCAGTGTCATGATTGTAGAATATACGGAACACCAATGGTGGACCCAGGACTTTTTATGGGGGTTGGCTAAATTATTTTTTGCGATATCTATTATAACGGTGGTCATGTTTTTTTTTCCCATATAACAGTTGTTATGGTTAACCATCATAACATCATCAGATAAGCCAAGCTTTAGGAAGTGAAAGTAAATTGAAAGAACCATAAATAAAAAGAACACATAATAATCTCTGAGAAATTGAAAAGTTCAGAAATTTAGTAAAGGCTTTGTGCCCAAAATGCAGAACGGAGCTTCAGAAAGTAGAAATTGAAAGAAAGATATGAGAAATTATAAAAGTATCGACATGAGCTCTGAAACCATCATAACAATATGGATTGAACAGAAGAAAGACTGTAGCAGAAAAATAATTCCAGAGAAAAAACCAGAACCTCAGGCTTACATTTGTATCTTTAACCTCCAATAAACAATTTAAAGGAAAACAATGAGTTGCAACACACAAAATGGGGCAAGACAAAGAGGAAATTATCATTCACCTTTATAATAAACAATCTATTATATTATGGAGCACGTGGGGCCTTGCTTTCAGAGGTGGTGATGCCAACATGACCACATATCAACAACATTTATTATATAAAAAAGTATTTATCTTTATTATAAAAATGCATCACACGGGCTCCAAAGTTGCATCACATAGATTCCAGTCAATTCAACGGCTGGGATTTATGCAGATGTGGGCTTATTTCTACATAGAGGGGTCGGCTAATATTTGATTTACCTAGCTTGGGCTTGGACAACTTTGCCTAGTTTGTATATTCTAAAAATTCAGCACTGGAATGGAGCCCACTCCAGCCCACACGTAGATCCGCCCGTGTGGAACACCAAATATAAAAGTAGGAGTCCATCACTAACATGAAAAGGAGAAACTAGAAGGCGGAGCCTGCTAATTGCAAGGGCAGCAAGTTACTAGTTCAAAAGCAATTAAGAGGTTAACTTACTGGAAAGATCTCCAAATGTGCAGGCCATGTAGACAACTTTTTCTTTCCAGGACGAAGAGTTTTCACCACACGATCACAGCGAACTAGAAGATTCTTTCTCAGTAAAACATCGGCAATATCTTCAGCTTCTAGATTTCTATCTGATTCTAGAATATCTTTGAGTTCAGGATGATTCCTCAAAAATCTTACAAAATCCTTCCCCCTGAAATATTCCACGCGTGTCTCCTGTAGAACAGCCCACCTAGACACTAAATCCTTATGGTCTCTCAACTTCTCTGCAAACAACTGGAACACATCCTTCTGGATAGCTTGTTTCTGAAAGAAAGTCAAATGGCATTCAGAAAAACAAGGAAAATATAAGCAGGCTATAAGAACGCAAACCAATTGGCCAAAACATATCCTCCTTGAAAGGAAAAAAATCCAAAACATTATTGGACAAAACAAGCATCAACCAAAAATATATATTCAGAAGAAAACAAAACATGGCCACCACTAAATAATAATTATCTAAGATTGCGATAATCAAGTGATACAGATGAAGGCATCATAAGCACTCATCCACACTAACAAATTATAATTCGTTTCCAGTATCACCATGTAGGACACCATCTAAAAGTCTGCAATGCAAAATATCTCCAAATCTCATTATGTGAGATATGTACGGATTTTTTTTTGAATTAGTCACAGGCTCTTTCACCCTAGAAACTCAATTTTGCATGATATCTAGAAGACTAGAATCATGCAAGAAAACTTAAAGAGAAATAAAATTTATGACACATGTATTATCACATCTTATTTTTTTTCTTAAACCTATAAATAAATTTATTATCTAACATTATGTTATCTGCAATCCAGAAGTTTTGCTATGACAATCTAAGTCCAATATTTTGCATGCTCGGCCAAAAGAACATAATAGAAACTCAAAATTATCACGTTGAAGGAATTCAATTATATCGTCGCTTAGAGTAAATTACAGTATCTGAAAGATATATAAGAAATCCTAATGCCAAAAATTTGAAATCGTCCACTTACAATTCCCTCCAATGATAAGGCTCAAAGTCCTACATTCAAAAAGTTCCACTTTGGGTAGAAAGTACAAACATACTAGACTCAGATATTAATTAAAAAGGAATGTCCTCTGGGAATTGTTTTAACTTATAGTAAAGATGTAGAGAGTGATCAAACGAAAGCACTTGGTCGGAGTTTCTCTTTTAGAGCTTTCCTGGAATTAGAGCCCATTCATAATTTCTTTTCTTTTTTTGGTTCTAAACTATGATTTCTCTTCATTGCTCACACAACACTAGGTAAAATAATTCTAACAATTGGTCATGCAAGAAATAGGATGTGATCATCGACCATCTTGTGATCCATCTTGCAGTGGCCTCTTCCGCTCTACCACATTTTGTTCTCCTTTTTCTAGGCTAAACCAGGTTGCTAATTAGAAAAGCCCTGCCTATCCACCACGCTAAAGATGCTAAAAAAACAAAAGCTCTACCCTACACAACAAAATGATCCAACTTTCCATGACATATTCTTGCACCCTGAAGTACATTCCATAACATTGAAGCATACCCAACACTAGTGACGATTTCCCCAAATGGGTAGTCATAATTGTTCCAATATATGCCCCTATAATTCTACTTTACAATTTTTCATTTCTGAAACAATTAAACACATTATGTTCAAAACTTTCAACTAGTTTCCTCTCCAACCTTTTCAGCAACCAAGCAGAGCAACAAAAAAGACCAGTGCTTTTCACTCCGCATTATTGCAAGTAGTACAAATCAATCAGCAATTTGCATTACCCAGATATATACAAAATTCAATTGGGTTTTTCATATAGATGAAACCCTAGATCAAGGATGAGAGAGAATCAGAGAAAGATAACAAACCCTAGGAGGGGTATCAGAGTTGGAATCTCTGCCGCCGTTCTGAATAGCGCCTGATGACCTTCGCACCCTTTTCTTCTCTGCCCCTCCTGTTCTCTTCATTTCTTCAATACCTTTCTGTTTTTTTGCTTCACTCTCTGTTTTGTTCTGAAATGTGTATAGAGTGGAACAAAGAAAATTTACATTTACGTCATTACATTAGGTTGCGCTGTTTCGTTTAAATTGGTGGAAACAATTAATGTAAAATGTAATTTGCAATTGTATTTATCTTTTGGGTGATTTTATTTGCACCCAATTATTTGCTCTTTGCACCCCACGTTCTCTTTACACCTCACTAAATTTTAATAAAATTTAAAATTAATCACTACACCCCATTTTTCTTCCTAAATTGCCCTCATGAACCCCATTCCTTAACTTCCTCAAATTAAACTCTAACAAAACCGCTAGTATTTGACACCCAAATTGCAAACCAAAAGTGATCTATTTGTCTTCTGAGAACCCCATCATTCACTTCAAACCAGGAAAAATTGCTGAAGCAGAAGATTTTGTGGGTGGGTTTTCTTCATGGAGATGTTCTTCAACCAATTCCTTAACAGACTTTGCCGATAATGGGTGAAAATTGACCCCCCACTATGAAACAAACCCTTCTACCAAAACCCACTTGTCCTCCATTTCTTCTTCACCTCCTCCGATTTTGAATTGAGGTACTGGCACAGCTCTGTGAAGAGAAGCTCTCTGCTCTTCTTCATGGCCTCCTTTCTCTGCATGAAAAGGCTGTTCATCTTTGACAAATCTTATGCAAGCTCTGAATCATTGATGCTCTTATTGGTGCAGTGGATTATTGTTTGGGTTTTCGGTCTGGTGTTGAAATGGGTTATGGAGGGGAAGGGATTGGTGTGGAATTTTGGAGGTTCTTTGGGGATTTTCGGAGAAAGGAGATTCTTAGTGCCATTTTGAGAATTTTAGTTTCTGTTTCTAAGGTTTGAAGGAAGTTGGAAAGAGCAAATAATGGGGTGCCACTAACGGTAATTATGTAAAGGTTAAAATATGTTATTCATGTTTAAATTAGTATGAGGTGTAAGGAGCAAATAATGGGGTGCCAATAAAATCACCCTGATCTTTTCTTTCATTTTGGCCAAAGTGTGTGTGTGTGTTTTTTTTTTGCTTTTTGGCTTCTTATTATATTATGTGCTTTCCTTTTGTTTCTTATTTTCTTTTTCAGTCTGTAAATAAAATCTAAAAGGGAAATAAAAGAAAAGTTTATGAGTTTGTGTTTTAAATTTTTATCTTAGAAAAAAAAAAATTTAAGTTGACACTCCTTCTAACAAAGTGAGCCACTAGTCTAAGAATTTTATCTTTGGTAACACAATCTTCATGCATTTAACGTTAGCAAAAATTGGTAACATAGTAATGTTGGGTAGTTAGTGTGTTTTAGAATATGATCACATGTTATATTTGTCTACGTGGTATAATATAAGTTGTTGGTATTTATTAATATTATATTCTAAAAGTGAAAATTATAAACTTCGTCATGGATCATATTATAATACGTGAACGAGTCATATTATGTGTACTTCAATACCATACAATAATTTCTCATGTTTTAGCTCGAATTCAATTTTAGCCACTGTATTTTTATTTTGTCCAAGTTTGGTCACTTCCTTTCATGTCGTTACCAAGAAAAAGGGATTGAGGGGCCAACCCTCCATTTCCATCCCTGCGTAGCCCCACAAAGCACATAAACTCCATCACCTCAATCTCTGCCCACCTTTCTCATCATCTCTTTGATTTCTTTTTGAATTAAATTCTATTCTTTTAATTTATTTTTTAAGTTATGATTTGTGTGATCTTTGATGCATTGCATCCATTTCTGTACCTAAATCTCGCCTAATTCCTGATGATATAATCCGGTTTTTGTACTTGTTACTTATCATTCTTCAATAAAATACTATCTCTATTCTCTTCACACAAAAAAATCTCACATACAAGAAAATAAATATACAGAAAGAGAAATTTGGGAAAAGCCAATTTCACCAGCCGACAACGAAATGATACATGAACAACACTCATTGGACTAATTTTCAAATTCCCAACAAAGAGCACGTATGAAAGAGATTCTCTCCTAATCACGCATTGAATACGAACGAACATCACTTCAATGAGAAAGTCCCCTATTCTTGGAAAAAAAAAAAAAGAGAAAGTCCCCTATACTATGCCCATAGAGAAATTGGGCCACACATTAGCCTAAGAGTGTTTCCACCGGTGCTCATTTGCCAGAGCAAAGATGGAGCCTAGGCTTGGAACAAGCCCCCTAGCAATGAAAGGCAGCCTGGGGCAAAAGATGGAGCCTAGGCTTGGAACAAGCCCCCTAGCAATGAAAGGCAGCCTGGGGCAAAAATGGGCCCCATTTACCCAAGCCAGCCCAAATGTAAGAATTGCCTCAGTTGCTGCATGGGTTTGCTTATTTCATGTTAATCTCAATGACCCATTTAAATAATAAAAAAAAAGTAAAAAATACCAAAAAATTTAGAATTTATTTTCGATAAATACCTACCCATGTTCTTCCCTTCCCACACCAAAACTCCATACAAATTCATCTCTTTATATCTCATGTGAATAGTGATTGTCACTTGCCATTGTAATGGGTGGAAAAGCAAATAAAAAATGGTATGGCAATCACTATTCATGTGAATAGTGTCTACCCTTACTTGCCCTTCCTTGCCCTTGCTCTTTGCCATGAAACAATGGGTGGAAGTGCTCTAAAACCATTAAAGCCCAAGAAGGGCCAACAATAAATTCATTAACTATCTCACATCCTAAGTCAACGTGTCATTCTGCTATTGGTCGGGAATAGCAAAAAGTGTTACTCTCGTTGCATGAAAGTCTCTCAAAGGTGAGATACCAATCACCTAAATAAGTTAATTGTTCCTAGAACCAAGAATCTTACTCTCGTGTCAAGGTCCTTTTAGGTTATTGGGAAATTTTTATCACACAACAATATGTAAACAAGGAATTTAAAATTTCGAAAACAAAAAGATGAAGAGAAAAATATTGATGAATGAAAAGAAAAGTACTTGTGGTTGCAACCTCTTCCTTTTATTATAAGTCAAGTCGTTGCTCCATTTTTCTCCATTGTTTATCAGAAGTCAATTCCGGGCAGTGCCGTGGAGGAGGCAAAGGATGCCGTGCCCTTCACTGCAATTAAGTGCTTGCCAATTTAGTCCACGAGCTTGCTGTCATGTACCCCATCCCACTCTTCTTTGTTTTGCTATCATGATGGTAGTTGAGTTGACTGACTTCCGTCCTTTGTATGGATGTATCTGTAGACAACAAGTCCACATTTGCACAGTATATGGGATGGAAGGAATTTCAACAACCGCTCTTATTATGCGAAGGAGACTGGAGACCATATGTGAGTTATTGCACATTTGTTGCCCAATTCTCCATTCTTCCTTTTTTACAAGTCTAAGTCGTTGCATTTCTTCCCCCATGGTGCAATCATGTGCCTCACTCTTTGGCAACTTGTTCTGCCTTCATATATTGGAACTGCAACAAATTATTCAATCATTTCAAGTTTTCAATCAGAAAGAAAAAAAAAACAGAGAAAAGCAAAAACACTTTGAAGTTCGAACTTCTCTGTTTTCGGTGCTCATGGAGCGAAGTCGTTTCGTCTTGTCAATAACGTTGTTGCTGGTGCAGTACAGTTTCATAGGCACAGGTGCAGCACAAACCAACATCACCACCGACCAGGCTGCTCTTCTTGCTATGAGATCCCATATCAATAGTGACCCTCACAACATCTTGGTCAACTGGTCAATCACCACCTCCGTCTGCAACTGGGTTGGTATAACTTGTGGTGCTCGTCACCTCAGAATAGTATCATTGAATCTCTCGTACATGGGTTTCACAGGCACCATTCCACCACACTTAGGCAACCTCTCATTCCTTGTTGCACTAAGCTTCAACAATAACAGCTTTCATGGTACTTTGCCCCATGAATTATCTTATTTGCGTCGCTTGAAGTTTATTAGCTTCGGATACAACAATTTTATGGGATCCATTCCATCGTGGTTTGGATCCTTCCCTAAACTTCAAAACTTCAATTTGTATGGCAATCAGTTTTCAGGTTTCATACCTGTGACTATCTTCAACTTGTCTACATTGCAATACATAGATCTAAGCAATAACAAACTATCAGGTACGTATGTGTCAACAAGTTATCCAGACTCCATTATTGATCAATTATTATGTTTTAACAGCTTGTTATTAATATATAAGCCTAATGTGTTCTTTTTACTTTAAAAAATTAGGCTAATTTTTCCTTACAAGTTATCCAATACTAAAAAACTCTCACTTGAATATATTATGTATTTTGTTTTAAATTTTAAGGGTGGTTGAGTCTATTCATGTTGGTTTTTTGCTATACTTGAAACTAGGTACTCCATGTTGTAGGCTACAAATGATAAAAACTTGTTGGGTGTCGGGGCATAATGACATAGATTGTAAATGAATGATATAGGGGCTTATCATATGTAGGCCCATTATAACATGACATTTTATTTATAAAAAACACCCTACAAATTCAATACTTTAGAAAACTTCATGTTGTACTTTCAAGTGAAAAAAATTGTAACATACTAAGAACCAGTTAGAAAGTGACAAGTGACTAGTTGAGGGTTTTGTTTCTTCTCTAAATAGGCTCTCTAAAAGTTTTTCTATAAATTATGTAGTTGTCATGGTAATTTTTTTTTCTAATTTCATTTATTTAAATGTACTCTAAGTCTTTGGTTGGATACATAATAGGTGGGATACCAAGAGAAATAGGGAACTTAACAATGTTGAAGGGGATATACCTTGACTCCAACAATTTTGAAGGTATATATTTGTTGCATTCCCTTGCCTTGATGTGATCCAGTTATATATGACTTGGCTTTTGTTGCAGTGCATGCATATATAATGAGTTTAACACACACACACACACACATATATATATATATATATATATATATATATATATATATATCTTAATGATTTTTCAGAAATTCCAAATGAGATTGGTAATTTAGATCAGCTCGAGATGTTGTATGTGCAGTCTAATGCCCTAAAAGGGCATGTTCCTATGGCTATTTTCAATATGTCTTCTTTGACTACATTGACTCTATATGGAAACAACTTGAGTGGTGGTCTTCCAGACAATATATGCCATCATCTACCTAGTCTTCAAACGTTGTATTTTGGTCGCAACCAGTTTGATGGTCCGCTTCCATCCAAATTATGGCAATGCACAGAGCTTCTTTATCTAGTGCTGGAGGAGAACAACTTCAGTGGAAGTATACCCAAAAATATTGGCAACTTAACCCAGTTAATCGGGATTGGACTTGGCACGAACAATTTGATAGGTAATTGATATTTCATTATGATTTATCTTTTTTATTTTGGTTGCATAATTTATCATTATTTAACTATTTCATATTTTGGTTGAATAATTTATCATTATTTAACTATTTCATAGAGGAAGATAGTTAATCATGAATATAATTTACAGATGACTTGCCTAATAAACGTTCTATGTAAGTGAACCAAAGTAATAAAAAAAGAAGAAAAAAGAAGATGTATAATTAAAGGGCCAAAAGTCACTTTTGCTCTCCGTAGTATGTCACTTCAACCACATTTGACCCTCTAGCTTCAATTCCGTCAATTTTACAATTGTAGTTGGGGTTTGGTGGGGGTTGTTCATGAGGGGATGCAAGTTTGGACCAAAACACCCCTGAATAGATAACAGAAGTTAGGAATAATTGACAGAAATTAGAATTGTCCTTAAATTGCTACAATTATGAAATTACAAGAGTAAAATTGACGAAATTAAAACTACAGTGTCAAAAGTGGTTGAAGTGTCAAACTATAGGGACAAAAAATGACTTTTGGGCTAATTAAAGACATGCAAACTCAAACGTGTTTTGCTCAATGGAATATGCAATTTTGTTAACCATATCTTTTCATCTCCACTACATAGGCCCGATATCTCAATATGTTTCAAACACAAATCTTTTAGGGCTTCTCTTTTCTTTTTAGAGATTTTCGTGTAAATAATGTTGTATCAATCAGTATTATGAGTGTGACATTTTATACTAAAAGTCGTGAACGAGTAGATAAGGTTAGATTACATTACAAAGTTAAACATGCAAAATTTAGAGTTGTGACATTGTGGCAGGCACTATACCATATGAGATCGCTGATCTTCAAAATTTAGAGATTTTTGGAGTCGATGACAATAATCTGAATGGCCTCATCCCATCCTCAATCTTCAATATGTCCAGGATAAGAGTAATGGGGCTTAATTTTAATCAGCTATCCGGTAGCCTCCCAGCAAACACAGGCCGTGGGGTACCGAACCTACAAATCCTTTATATAGAAAGAAATGACCTCAGCGGAATAATCCCCAACCTCTCCAATGCTTCTATGCTTAGAATTGTAGATATGGGCGAAAACTCATTTACAGGGTTTATTCCGAGCACGCTATGTGCCTTAACAAACCTTCAGGTGCTTAGATTACCAATGAATAATTTGGCGATTGAGACTTTGACTCCAGATGCAAGCACTCTCTCATGTTTGGCTAATCTTGGAAGTTTGAAAGAACTAGCATTGGAAAATAATCCGTTAAATGCCAACCTCGATGATTCCTTTCGGAATTTATCTTCTACATCATCATCGCTTCAATATATTTATTTAAAAAATTGCAGCATAAGGGGTAACATTCCCATTGGTATTGGCAATTTGAGCAGCTTGGTAACCTTAGCCCTGGGATACAATCAATTGAGTGGATCAATTCCAACTTCACTGGGAAGACTAAGGAATCTCCAAGGTTTGTTCTTGTATCACAACAAATTGCAAGGGTACATCCCATATGAACTTTGTCAACTAGATAACCTAGTTCAATTATTTTTGGGTGGTAATCAGCTCTCGGGTTCTATTCCTTCCTGCTTGGGAAACCTAGCCACATCGCTAAGAAGTATATCACTAGAGTCCAATTCGTTGAGTTTCACAATACCATCGACTTTTTGGAGACTTGCCTATATCTTGTATGTAGACTTATCATCCAATTCTCTAACTGGACCTCTCTCGGAAGATATTGGAAATTTGAAAGTTGTGCTATATGTAAATTTATCAAATAACCATTTATCTGGTATTATGCCAAGAACTATTGGGGGTCTTCAGGATTTGGTTAATCTATCCTTGGCAAATAATAATTTGGAAGGACCTATTCCAAGCTCATTTCACGACTTGCTAAGCCTACAACTCTTGGATTTATCCAGAAACAATCTATCTGGCGTTATTCCTAGGTCTTTAGAAGCTCTCTTACTTCTCAAGTATCTGGATTTGTCTTTCAACAGGCTCCAAGGAGAAATTCCAACAGGTGGACCATTCCAAAACTTCTCCGCTCAATCATTTGTCTCAAACAGTGGACTCTGTGGTGCACCCCGACTCCATGTCCCACCATGCAAAAATGGTACACTTGAACCAAATTGGAGGAAAGCTAAATACATCATCCCAGGTATCATATCAGTAATTCTCGTAGTGGTGTCCGTAACTATCTTTGTACTACGCAGGAAAAGGAATGTGGAAGTTGTAGGAGAGGCTGCCTCATTGCCTCAACTTCTTTGGAGAAGAGTTTCACACCTAGAACTTCTGAGGGCCACGAATGGATTTAATGAAAACAACTTACTTGGAAATGGGGGTTTTGGCTCAGTATATAAAGGGACACTTACAGATGGAACAGATGTTGCGGTAAAGGTTTTCAGTTTACAGCTAGAAGAGGCTTTCAAGAGTTTTGATAGGGAATGTGAAATGCTAAGTAATATTCGTCATCGAAACCTTATCAAAATCATCAGCTGTTGCAGTGAAATTGATTTCAAAGCCTTGGTACTGAACTACATGCCTAATGGGAGCCTCGAGAAGTGGTTGTATTATGAGAACTGTTCTTTGAATATCCTAAAGAGGTTGACTATATTGACAGATGTTGCGGCGGCATTGGAATACCTTCATCATGGTTATTCAGTGCCTATTGTCCACTGTGATTTGAAGCCGAGCAATATACTACTAGACCATGATATGGTTGCGCATGTTGCTGATTTTGGAATTGCAAAACTCTTGGGTGAAGGAGATTCTATTACCCAAACCATGACCCTAGCCACAGTTGGGTATATGGCTCCAGGTGATGTACTTGCAAATTAGTTTGATATCTTTCAGTTTTATACATGTTGTCCTTAATCATGAAGAACTCAACTCATAATATCATCATACACAATGATATAATTCATATTGCAGAGTATGGAATGGAAGGAATAGTTTCAACCAGAGGGGACGTCTACAGTTTTGGAATTGTAGTAATGGAAACTTTCACAAGAAGGAAGCCAACGGATGAGATGTTTGTTGGGGAAATGAATATAAAGCAATGGATTGCAAACTCACTATTGTTACCAGATGCAAAGATAGATGAAGTTGTGGATGCCAATTTGCTTCGGATTGGGATAGAGCAGGAAGATGATGGTCATGTGAGGAAGAGAGATTGCTTATCATCCATAATGAGACTAGCTCTAGCTTGTTCTGCCGAATCACCAGAAGAGAGGATAAGTATGACAGAAGCTGTAGCCACACTCAACAAAATCAAGACAAAGTTTTTGAAGGACGCTGTTGTAGGACGTGCGTTGTTAAACGATCCTTTTGTTCAAAGCTTTAAATAATGGGTCCTATCCTATGACACATATTTCATGCACCTTGATTGGATTCAATTTCAGTCTTTAATTCAGACAATATTGAGGAAGCTATGCCGTTTTATTTTGGTTTTTGACTGATTTTATAGTGGAATGTGTAGACTTATTGTATTTGAATACTAGTACATTATATATAGATGGAACAAGTCAGCAGAAAGAAATGCAAAGCATCTTACTTGGTATGGTATCAGAGGGGGGTTTGTTAATTTGTGTTGTGGCTGCAACCTCGGCCTCTTGGGAGCTCCTCCACTGCTGCTTTCGCCATGCCAAGAGGCAAAAAACTGCTGATTACGGCAAGGTGGGTTTGGGGCCTTTTAGGAGCTATTTAGCCTAAAAGCTGAAATCATTGATGGGGTCATTGGGCTTTCTATAACTGAATATTTTGATTACCAAAAACAAAGCAAAACAATTAACGGAATTTGCAGAGAGTTCATATAGGATTAGAGGTGTGAAACGGGCCGGGTTGGGCCATTTAAATTCGTACTTTTAAGGTATTCGTGCCATGATGGGCCTGTTCCATTTAATTTATCGGACCGTGCAGTGTCGGCCTATTTAGTAAAACCATTAATCCCAGCTCGACTCAAAGTCCAAGTTCACATTGAAACGGGCCAGGCTCGGATCGGCCCATTTATTTTGAATTTTTTCACTTGATTTTTTTTTTTCCAACGTATGTTTAGTTTAGGAACTAACATTAGAGCTTCTATGCCATGGCAAGCTACTAGATAATTCAAATTATAAACATAAAAAATGTAATTAGCAATCTTTTTCTGTTTCTCAACTGTTCTCTTCTCCATTCCTCCTTCTGCCATTTTGCCCCGTACTACTAGCTAACATATCCATATTCAGACCAATACTTGATACATTATTGCCTGCACTTAGCCCATCACTAGCGGCTATTGATCCATCAATATACAAGTACCCACTCCTTGCCTGATAAGTGCAGTATTTTCTATATTTTTATACCTCTTATATTTGGTTTTTATAGGAAAAGTTAATTAAAAAGGGTATTATTACTTTACTTTCCTTATTTTCAGCAATTCTGTGCTCTTGGAAGGATTTCGGCGGAAAATCGACTTTTCGAATGAATTTTAGCGCAAGACCAATTGGAGAAGAAAGCTAAGACATTGAAGATCATTGTGTCAAATTTTCATAATTTTCTATCAAGCCAATTGCTCCAGACCTGCAAGTCAACACAGCCTAAGTTGAAATCCCGTCAGAACTGCACTACTGTGGAAGATTGAAGATTTGAAGACCTTTCCGATTTTTCCTAGTGGCGTGCGATATATGCTTGGAAAGATTAGAGATCAAGCTACGTTTTTCATATTTTTCCAGATTTGTCTAGGAAGTTTAATGATCCCAAAACGTGCATGCAAGTTGGCTGACGTGTTTCCAAGTCAAAGAAGGATTCCTTTTTTAGTTTGTTTCCTTATTTGTTGGAATTTTGTTTTGCTTTAGGAGAGTTTTTCCAGACCTTTTTAGAGTAGGGTTTAGTTGTTTTACACTATATAAGGTCATCCTAAGCTCTTTCTAAGGGGGATCTCTACACCATATTTTTCCACCAACTTTCATACACCCAGAGATATATTAAAGAGAGAGTCAAGAGTTGCTGCTGCTGTGCTTAAGGAGTTTTTGAAGGTGTTCCTGTGGAGATTCTGAAGATCAAGTCCATCGGCCAAATCGGTTTTATGACAACAATTCTCTTCTTTATATTTTCTTTTGTCATGAACTAATTTCTTTTGCTAGGCTACGATGTAGCCTAACCATGAATACTTAATTTTTATAGTTATATTAATTTCTAATTATTATTCCGTGTTGAGTATTTGTTACTGTTCTTAATGATTTAAATATCTAGCTAATATTTAATTGATGATCCAAACGGAGACCGAGAGGAGATGTTTGGTGTTTGCTTCTTGTAACAAATACCATGACTTGAATGAGTGCCAGAGAGGGACTAACATGACTCATGCAGTTTTCTTGCAGGTTCTCATAGAACTTAATGAGTTCTTGATTTTCTAAATCCATTGCTCGAGAGAGAGTGGGTTGTTAATTAAGAATACTTTTGGTTGAGCCTGAGAGGGGATATCGAAATAAATTAGGAGAAACCAACTGTCAACATGGATAGTAATTAGGGTTAATTGGCTATAAGAATTAAGTAGAATTGGTTATGGTGAAATCAGATGCCCTAGTGTCTCATCAACTTGATTTTCCATTATTAATTAAATTGCTAGTCTTTTATATTTGTTTTAGTTTAGTTAAATAAATCAATCTTATTAAACAATTATTCAGATAAACTTAAGAATTAATCATAATTGGTAATTAATAGGAAATTACAGTCTTCGTGGGAACGACACTCTACTTACTTCTATATTACTTGTGCGGATTGTGCGCTTGCAATAAAATTCACAACATTGCCCTAGCTATTGTTTTCCTGGAACATTTACCATCTGAACCCGACCCTTCATTTCCATCTTCTTCACTGGTGCTTTCAGTCTCACCACTTTCCAAGTCAAAATCCAAATAACTTTCCCTAGAACCTAGATGATCCATTACATACCTAACCTCGGACTTGCCCTCTAAGCCTCTAAGATCTCAAAGGTATAAACATTCGATTCAAGCACACAACAACCTATACAATATTCTCAGCTAAGTCAGCTAACCCATTTCTAAGATCAAGTGACCTCTTAAAGACAATTCAAGAATTTATGGCCATTAAACCAATACTATTAAGGGGTTCTTCGATCTAAGTCCAAAATCCCTAGCTGTTATTGGGTTTAGTACACACCTTTTTGCTGCAGATTTGGGTCCATTGACTTTTATTTTTTTCTTGTGTCAATTTTACCCTTTGAGGTAAATAAGGAAACAACATTAATTGAAAATCCAAATTAATGTATCAATTCTTTCCTTCTAAATGGATTTCATAATATAAATTTTGAATCCTTCTATTTCCTGCATGACTAGGGATGGCAATGGGTCGAATCGGGGGTGGGTATGCCATTCCCATCCCCATCCCTGTTAAGCTTTTTTCCCCATCCCCACCTTCATACCCGTAATATTCATATCGGGAATTCCCCATCCCCACCTTCGTTGGGGAATGGGTTCCCCGACCCGCCCTATTACGGAAGGAAAAACCAATATATAACTACTTTGTTCAAAAATATATATATATATATTACTAAGGCAATATAATGAATATATATATATATATATATAATATAAGAATGTTTATATATGTATTGGAAGTTAACAAAATAAATAAGTAGTGTGACTTAAGATTTGTATAAATTATATAAGTATATAATATAATAATATAAAATATAAAACTTAGCCGGTACAATCACTTTAATAGCATATTTATATATACTTCTAAACGGGGAGGGTTCGGGTTGGGGATTAAAATACCATTCCCGACCCTCTCCGAACACCATACCTAAAAAATTCTCCATACCCGTTTTTTGTCATTCATACTCGACCCATTAGGGTTGAATCCCCGCGAAGACCCTTATCTGCGGGGAAAATTGCCATCCTTATGCATGACAAATCTGTACCAAAAAAAAAAATTTCATCAAGTAAAATACTTTAATAATTAACTATTGCAATATTTACCTAATATATAAATAAAATATAATTTAAGTCATGAAAGTAATGACCCACATATTTTATATATTCATCAAGTAAGTACAATGAAAGTAAAGACCCATATATTTTACCATAGACAAGCACCAAAATAAAACTATTGTACCTATCCTTCAGGTTGATTTGTGTGGTTTCAAGCATGGAAACAAATAAAAGAAAAGTTCCCAATAAATATTTATCTGACTACAAGGTAAATATGAGATAATGTACTTAATTACTAGGTAAATATAAAATAATGTACCTAATTACTGGGTAAATATAACATCATATAGCATACGAAAATCCCGCGATTGAGCGGAATCGAAGATTGACTAGACCTTATCGAAATCCTAAAAAATCTCAAAACGTTAGGGACATTATGCAAAGTGGAAGACAGTAAAACGAAGATACAAACACATATATGCAAAGAAATTGACTAAGTGCCAGTTTGGCATTGCTTATTTGCGATGATAAGTGATTTTTAAAAAAATTTGGGAAGCCCAACCCGTTTGGTAAACTATGAGAAAATCACTTATTATTAAAAATTGCTGTGAGAGAAAGCTATAAGGGAAAGCAGCTAATGAGGTGCTTTCATTTTCTGATTATCCAGGAATTAGTTTTGAAGAGGCGCTGAGTTTAATGATTATGCATGAATTATTTTTGTGATTATGTGGGAATTAGTACCAATAACACTTTTAACAAAAAGTTTACCAAACGCCAAACTGCTTTATCTTACAGCTGATTTCTATCACAGCAAATCTAACAGCGATTATTTTCACAGCACAGCAATGCCAAACTGGCCCTAAGGGGTTCTTCTCCTTGCAAACGAAGATGCAGTACATACTCTCTAGCTCTATCTCTCTCTCCTTCTCTCTGTCCATAGTCGTCAGCACCAACAACTCCACTATTTCCCTCTTTTCGCCTGGTAGGAGAAGATCCGGCTGGGATTTTTGAGGAGGAGGCGCTCGGATTTGCAAAGAGAAGATCCGGGTTTGCAAGGTGAAGATCCGGCAGACCTCCCTACCCGTTTTTTGAGGTCGGCTGGAAGCCCAGCCCGGCTGTGCAAGGAGAAGAACGCCCAGTCGTCTGGCCCTGCTTTGGCTGGAAGACCAGGCTGGCTATTGCGAGGAGAAGGCCCGGATCGCACGAGTTGGCTGGAAACTCAGCTCGGATTTTGTGACGAGAGCACCCGGTTGACTTGACTTGGTCTGGGATTAAGACCACACTTAAACACGCACAAACCTGAACCCCCTCCCCCTCTTTCTCTCTCTCCCTCCTTCTCTGTTTCGCTTTTTTGCTTCTCTCTGCTTCCGGTTCTGTTTCTTCCTTCTTTTTTTGGTTATTTTGCTTTTGTTTTGATCGGAAGGTTTTTGAAATGCAGCTCCCTGAGGAAGTTTTCTGATTGTGAAACGCGACTCAGTTTGAGTAAGTTGGGGTTAATTTTCCTGGTTTTTGCTGTTTATATTATTTTGACAATATCATAATTATTATGATAAAAATTAATTTCTTATTTTATTTAGGGCCAGTTTGGCATTGCTGTGCTGTGAAAATAATTGCTGTCAGATTTGCTGTGAGAGAAATCAGCTGTGAGAGAAAGCAGTTTGGTGTTTGGTAAACTTTTTGTAAAAAGTGCTGTTTGTATAATAATCAGTTTCTGAGTGTTTGGTAAATTTTTTTGTGAAAGCGCTGTGAGCTGTGTATAATGACTAAAAAGGACATTATGTTGAAATGATTTTTCTGTTAAAGTGTTTGGTAAAAAGAAAAGCACTTTCACTTATGTATATTTTTGTATACAATTGTTCAAGAAATGATTGATTGGATTCAACCTACTTTTGTAATCTATCTGAACTTAAGCTTAAGTGTTTACTAGGGTGCATTAGATTCTTAACTCTGCATAATGAACCAAGTTCTTCATGTTCATTTGCACATCTATTTATCATGGCTTAGTACCATCAATTCCTTACCAGAAGCACTAAATAAGAAAAATAGAAACAAAGATAAAATTCCAAATCTTAAGTATGATTGGCAGTATGAGAGCTGCTTTGCTAATCAGCAAAAATATGCAAGTTGCTCTGCTAATCAGCAAAAGATTTCCCTTCCAGCGCACAAAGAAGCAGTTGCACATGATTTTGCAGATAAACTCAAAGCCATGAACCATGAGCAATGATGAAGACATAATTGAACTGTCATCAGAGAGGCAACAGGCCTCTGTTCCAAAATGATTAACAAAGAAATAGAAGCCATTGATGAATGATATTGGTAACACTTCTACATTTCATCTATAATTGATTTTTTACCTGCAACATCTCCCAATTCAGGGTTTAGTTTAACAGCATCCAATAGCTACCAACAGCTTAACTAAAATGCACTGAGATTAAACCCAGAAAAAAAAAACAGAAATAGAGGAAGAACACTGAGTTTGTCAGGAGCTGCTAACAATTGTCTAATATATACAAACCAAAAAACAGAGGAGCAGAACGTTTACGCCTAATTACATGAGAATCTCAAAATGACACATGCCCAGGAAATAGACATGTTCTACTGCGTTTCCGCATTCTCAGTTTTCTTTGGAGTAGGGGTTTGACTTAGAGTGGGGTTCCGCTCTCGATTCCCTCTCCTAGAGAAATACTTGCCAATGAAAGTTTCGGCGACATTAGGGAACTTTTCCTTTATGTAAACCTTTTTAGTTCAACAACCAAACACTATAACCAATAACTCTCAAACGTCCATCAGAAACAAGAACAAGCATTAGAAACAGTGCTACTCTTCCCAAATTTTCTTTCTCTACTAAAGATGACTGGGTTTTAGCCAGTGCTTTGACTATAGGTTGCAACTTTGATTTTGTAGCAAAACCAGGACCTGATTTCACATTCAGAGTAATTTGGATGCCAACTCCCTAATCAAACCACCGAAGCCCTCAAACCTGAACATCCTTAACCCCAAACACCAAACACGACAACATGGTAGTGAAAGAAAAAACAAAAAACAGAGATTAATTTCAATTTTTGCTTAACAATTTAAACAAAACTTCATCACAAATACAAGCAAAAAATTCATCCCAAAGCAGAAATTAAAACCCTATAAATTAAAGTGAAAGGGAATAATAAAATTGGGAATAAATATATCTAATTTGTCTCTTACCTGAGTCTTGTGTCTTGTGCCTTTGCTTCGATTGATCCAACAAAAAAAAGAAGAAGAACAAATGGAAGAGAAGAGAAGAGAGATGGGAAGAGAGGGGGTGAAGAACAAGACTGAAGCGTGAGCGAGGGAGAGAGCGTGAAATTAAATCAGGGTATTTTTGGAAGTATGAAAGTTTCATTAAACACCCAGCGCCTCCTCAATCTGATTTCCTTAAAATCAGAAAATGAAAGCAAGTGTGGACCTGCTTTCCCTTTTAGCTTTCTCTCACATCAATTTTTAATAATAAGTGATTTTCGCATAGTTTACCAAACAGGTTGGGCTTCCCAAATTTTTTTAAAAATCACTTATCAACCCAAATAATCAATGCCAAACGGGCACTTAATCTTAGGGGCATGATGGAAATAACAAAGTAATTTAAAAATGAAAAAAATTATATGAAAATACCAAAACATAAAAAAAAAGAATGTAATCATATATGTCACAAAAATTAAAGAACTTGTATTGATACAACAAATATGAGGATTGCAATCAACTTCCTTTTTCGATTTTGGACGTATATCGAATTTTCTCTACTATTAAAGCAAGAAACCATCTTTTCCTCCTATTCGTACAAGTCATACCTAAAAGCTATAAGATTTGCTTCTGCGTCTGCCTAACTAGTACATATCCCAAACAGTGAAAATGGTACGACCTTGTCATCAATATAACCTCAAATAAAGTGTCCATTTGCTCTCATTTCTTCTTCCTGGAATTTAACACAAAAACAGCCCAAATATAAAAAAAAATTATCAACAATAGAAAATATAAAAGGGTTAAGTGGGCTGGGTTGGGCCGTGCTTGAAGCGGGCTCGGGCCAAATTTGGTCCATATCGGGTCATGGGCCGTTTCGGTCCGTTGGACTTCATTTTTTGATCTCAACTTAGCCCAAGCTTTCGTGCCATGTCTATCCTGCCCATTTAATATTCGTGCTCATGTTATGTCGTGCCTCATTTAAAAGGTTTGGGCTTGTACCGTACTAGGCCAGCCCATTCTGTTTGACACCTCTAATGTGAACGGCACTTGCACATGGTCTCAGTATGTTGATCCAATTATGATTTATCTTTTTTTAATTTGGTGGCATAATTTATCATTATTTAACTATTTCATATTTTAGTAAATATTGTTTTAAACACAAATCTTTTTAGGGGTTTTATTTTCATTTTTGAGATTTCCGTGTAAATATTGTTGTATTAAATAATATTATGAGTGTGACATTTTATTCTAAAAGTCATGAACGAGTACGTAAATATTAGTCATGAATTGTTGTAGGCTAATAATGCTAAGGCTACAAAGTTAAACATGCAGCAGGCACTATACCAGACGAGATCGGTGATCTTAAAAGTTTAGAGGCTTTGTCACTCCAATTTTGTTACGATATCAAATCTCAATTATAGGAGTAGATTGCTACAGACCTTTGACTGATTCTGTTTCCTTCTCGAGTTTAGCAATCCCTGTAGTTTAGGCTGTAGTTATTACTTCTTTCCATATATGTTCATGTATAATTTGCTATATATCTTTGTAATTGTTATAACTGAATACACAAGCAATATACATCATATTATCACTCAAATTTAACAATCTAAATGGCCTCACGACAATTAAAAATATATATTAATATATACATACAGAAATTCTCCTATGCGAACATCCGGACGCCATGTATTTTGTACTACCCCTCCCTACTTTCCTGCCTGTTTATAATGGCATCAGCACGTAATAACATGTAGACATCCGGATAAGAGAATAACTGTATATATATATATATATATATCTTAAAACGAATTTTAAATAAAAAAATTGAAAATTATAAATATAGTGTAGCATTTTGGGCTTTCTTTTATGATTCTTTACAATTTTTAGGTCTGTATAGCTTTTTTCACCCAAACATATCATTACCCAAAACCCATTTTCATACTATTGCTTAAGACCCAAACCCATAAACAGATCTATGTAAAAAAAAAAAGAAATGATTACAAATCCTATTTTAGCAAACGATGTCGTCACTTGAAAGGTTATTATAAAAAATAAAAATTAGGTCAGTCACCATCTTCTTCTTCCTTGAACACGCTATATATATATTATATATATATATATATATATCTCTCTCTCTCTCTCTCTCTTTCTCTTCACACGCAGTACCCAAGGGCTCCTCAACAGCCCCTCAATGGCAAACATCGCCCGGAGGAACGTATTCGTTGACTGCGATACGTATCCGATGTGTATCGAACCGTATCCAAAGCGTATTGTTTCCAAACGAGTATTCGATACGGGATATGCCACTAAATTGGCGTATCCATGCTTCATTTCAATTACAAGGTTTCTTCCAAGCACGCTTTGTGCCTTAACAAACCTTCAGTGGCTTAGCTTAGACATGAATAATTTGACGATTGATACTTCCACTCCAGAAGCAAACACTCTCTCTTGTTTGGCTAATCTTGGAAATTTGATAGCACTAATCTTGCGACATAATCCGTTAAATGCCAGACTTGATGAGTCCTTTCGAAATGGCTCTCCATTGTCGCTTCAATATATTTATTTATTCAATTGCAGCATGAGGGGTAGCATTCTCATTGGTATTGGCAACTTGAGCAGCTTGATATACTTAAACCTGAGATACAATCAATTGAATGGATCAATTCCAACTTCACTGGGAAACTTCAAGGTTTGTATTTGGATCATAACAAGTTGCGAGGCTACATCCCATCTCAACTTTGTCAACTAGATAACCTAGTTGAGTTATTTTTGGGTAGTAATCAACTCTCTGGTTCTATATCTTCCTGCTTGGGTAATCTAGCCGCAACACTAAAATCCAATTCGTTGAGTTTCACCATACCATCTAGTCTTTGGAGACTTTCCTATATCTTGCATGTAGACTTATCCAATTCTCTGATTGGACCTCTCCCACAAGATATTGGAAACTTGAAAGTTGTGATTGACGTAGATTTATCAAATAACCATTTATTTGGTATTCTACCAAGCACCATTGGGGAGGTCTTCAGAATTTGGGTACTCTCTCCTTGGCAAATAATAATTTGGAAGGCCCTGTTCCAAGTACATTTTCAAGACTTGCTAAGCCTGAATCTCTTGGATTTATCCAGAAACAATCTGTCTGGCGTGATCCCAAGGGCTTTAAATGCTCTCATACTTCTCAATTATCTGGATTTGTCTTTCAACAGGCTCCAAGGAGAAATTCCATCTGGGGGGACCCTTTCAAAACTTCTCCGCTCAATCATTCAATACTACAAAAAGGGAAAAAGACGACTAGAAAACAATGACGGTATAAATAAATACCGTCGTTGTGTTTAGAAAGACGATAGTAACAGAAAACCGTCGTGGATAAGTAACTTAACACCTAAAAAATCGAGATCCGCTTGAGTATTTATAAAACACGACGGACCAAACTTAAAAAGTGTCGTCTTATTAAACATGTTTCTCAAGACGTAAATTCTGAACCCAAAAAATAACGACAGTAGGTACGAATCTACTAACGTAGAAAGTAAAAATGATGTTTTATGAAAACTACCACCGTGTTAACTTATAGATAAACACGACCAACTATTCTTAATCAGCGTCGTATAATTTTAATGGAATCCACGTCAGTAGATTCGTAATCAGCGCTGTATTAAAGTCATATACCATGACGGTAAAAATAAATTTATCAACGTATTAAGACGTCATGTACTACGACAGTATTTACTACATTATTGTCGTATAGAGTAAAAGCGAACCACGTAGATAACGACGTCTAAATGTAAAATATCCACGTCGTATTTTTAATATTTCAGGACATATTAAGTTAGAACACTACTACGGTTTGTATAAATAAATGATCGTGGGTTGTTTTACGTAACACGTCAGTTTCTTCACTTATAGCGTCTTCACTATTACCCTTAGACGACTGTCCTTCTCTGATTACCGTCATATGAAATTTGTATTGCATTTTAAGATTTATTTTCTGGATTTTGGTAGCCTACGATAGTAGATCAACAAAATGACAAGTATGGAGTAAAAAACGACGGTTTATATGCGATACAATTTTAGGCTTTTTTACTAAATGAAATCTTTAGAGAATTCAAATGAGATCCCAAGAGATATGAAATCTTACCAGTGGGAGCTACGTTCCTCATCACAATCGAACCACCAATATGAGAAAGACAATATTTTGGAAGTTAATGATGTGTGTGTCATCAATATTATGGACCTTCAGAGAGGTGAGAGAAAGACACACACACATCAACTTCCAAATTATTGCCTCCCACTCAAATCAGGACCTTCAGAGAGGTAGAGAGAGCCAAGGGTGTATGCGACTTGAGTTAGAGTTGGAACCCTAATAGAAAAGAAGAAGTGAAGACAAGCCGCAATTTATCTTTACTTGCAGGGGTTTATTCGTAAAGAGTGTCGGGGTTATTCAAACTAACCACGGCGGTTTATTCGTAAATAGCACGGACCAAAATACTACGTGGACCAAAGTACTCCTTTGTCGTGTAAAATTGTAAATAACCACGACGGTTTATTTTATAAACGTGTCATATAAACTTAAAATACCACGTCAGCAAAAGTAAACTTTTGTCGTGTAAAATTGTAAATAACCACGTCAGTTTCAAAATACTAAAAGTCGTTTGACTTTATTATCAACCACGTCGGTTTCTATTGGTTTTGCGTCGTTTTAACAACATACTAGGGCGGTTTTTATAAAAACCGTCGTGTTATGCAACTTTGTGATTGTATATAAACTTTTTCGTCACTTGACCTAAATTTTTACGTTCTGTCTAACCAATAAAATATTTCAATTTCCTCTCAGTTTTCCTTCCCAAAGTGGCGTGTTTGAATCTCGTCATCTTCCTCTCCTCCTCCTCCTCGTCTCCAAATCTCCAAAAGTTACGTCGGAAGCAAACTTTCTTTGCACGCCAAAGGTTTTTTCTCACTCTTTTTTTTTGGGTCAAAATCATTTCTAATTTTGATACCATGAAAGAAGCATCTGGAAACAAGACTCTGTTTTCAAAATAATGACGTCTTGCATTGTCTTGAATAATATCAGTAGTCTCTCACTTTCACGACGTGTTAAGACGATGGTTTTGTCTTGTTTACGTCTTTTTAATTAACACACCACGACAGTAATTAACTTAGCGCTATTGCAAATAGAACGACGGTAAGTAATCACCGTCATGGTGTGAAAATTAAAACGACGTAAACAAGACAAAACCGTTGTAATAAACTTTTTTTTTTTGGGTATTTACTCTTAATAAGACGATTGTTTTTCTTGTTTACGTCGTTTTATTTATCAAACCACGACGGTAGTTACTTACCGTCGTGGTGTGATAAATCTAATATTTCTACGGTAGTTACTTACGTCGTTTTATTTATCACACCACGACGGTAGCACTACGGTAGTAGTTATATACCGAGGTCTGAAATCTAATATTACGTCGAGTTTTTCAAACAACCGTCGTTGTTTTCACTTGCAGGTTATATTTCTCTCTAAACATGGTTTCTATATCTCGAAGTAAGGAGGCTCAAGTTTCTAAAGCTCAAAGTAAGGACCTTGCAGTTTCAAGGGCTAAAGTGAATGAAGACGAAGCAGATTAAAGCAAAACCTCGAAGAAGATGAGGTTTACTTCAAATGCTGAGAATGACCCTAGCTCAACGACATTTGATGAGGAGCCAAAGTCGACTCGCGGTATCAACACAATGAGCCGTGTTGTGAAGAGGAAAATGCATAAGGTTAAACCCATAGTTGAGTACAATAGAAGGGGCAGACCGCATGGCAAGTTTGCTGTTGAGATGCAATCGTATATTGGTGTTTTGGCACGAACCAGAGTCCCTCTTATGGACCAGAAATGGACTAAATTGCCCAAGGATATAAAGGAGCGGATTTGGGAAGATGTTGAAATGGCTTATCTTGTTGGGCAAGGGGGCAAGAAGATAGTGCTATCGTTTGCCGCCAAAAAAAGGAAGGATTTCAAGTCTACCTTAACGAGGCAGTTTATCCTTTCATTCGCAAATGACAAGGACAAGTTAAAAGAACCCCCTCAGCTATATAAATTCATAGAGAAATCGCAATGGGATGCCTTTGTAGTTCAAGGATATCCCAAGAATTTGTGACTATGCATATTGAGCAGTCACATAGAAGGGAAAAATGTGAGTGCAACCATAGGTTGTCTCGAAAAGGGTATGTTGGTTTGGAGGACCAATTGGAAGAAACCATGCCCATTGAAGACATTGATCGTTCTTTGTTATGGAGGAAGGCAAGAAAAGATAAACATGGAAACATCCCTGATCCAAAGGTTGTAAAGAAAACAAAATTACTCGTAAGCCTCACTCACTCTGTTTTAAATTTGAAAAATAGAGAATTTTAATTTCATTTAGACGTCGTTTGTTTTTTTTAAACGTCGTTAGAAACGACACACAACGACGAATTTTTTTTTTTACCATCGTTAGAAAAAATATAATACGTCTGTTTTTTCAAGAAATCAACGTCTGAATTGAATTACCCGACGGTTTATATTCTTGAGTTGGTCGATTTATTTTAAAAGTTTTACAAGCTATCTTCATTTACTCACACACACACACTCTCTCTCTTTCTATCTCTCCCTATTTCTTTCTCTGCAATTGGCTTTTACTCTATTTCTGGTAAAGAATGCTTATTTTCAGTGATGCTTTTTAATCTCTGCACTTGAATTATACGACGGTTTTTTGTTCTACCACTACCGCCGTTTGAAATTATATACGACGTCAGTTTTGTCAAGAAATCGTCGTCTTCAGTGAAATACCACGACGGTTTATATTTTTGAGTTAGTCGTTTTATTTTATCTGTTTTACAATCTATCTTCACTCACTAACACACACACACACACACACACACACTCTCTCTCTCTCTCTCTCTCTCTCTCTCTCTCTCTCTCTCTTTTAGGATGAATTAAAAAAATAAGTCTCCGATGGCACTCTGACTGTCTCTGGGAGTAATGATGTTTTGACTTTGGCTTTGGGAACCCCCGAGCATGGTGGGAGAGTCAGAGGTATGGGAGCTGGGGTTTCCCCAAGTCAATACTTCAATTTGCCGAAACAGAATAGAATAAAGTTTGCCGACAAATTAAAGGAAAGGTTTTGGAGGCAGTCAGAGAAGAGAGCTTGAGGATGGAGGCTAGAACAAGGGAATTGCTACAAGCAGAGAGAGAATATATGTTGAAACAATTCAGCCAACTAATTCCCAATGGAATTGCTACAGCATGCTCACAAATCCAATTACCCCAATTCCTTTACTGCCTAAAGAGCAAAGCCCCAAAAATCCAATGTCTGACAAAGCAAGCTGCTCGGGTGCCACGAATGTGAGACCCCTTGTTTTGGAGGAAGAAAATACCAAGCTTGATGCTGAGGCCATTGAACAACAGCAAGATGAAACGGTAAAATCTATGAAATTTGTGTTTTTTTGCTTTTTAAATTTTAAATAGACGTTGATATTTTTCATATCCGACGTTAGAAATGACAAACAACTACAGTACGTATTTACCACCGTCTGAAATTTAATAGTACGTCGCTGTTGTAAAATAACCGTCGTTGTGAATGAAGTACCATGACACTTTTGATGGTTGAATTAGATGACGGTTTTGTTTTACTTGTTTGACAAGCTATCTTCACTGAATGTTGCATTTTATTTAAATGACTGTTTTTTGCTTTGCGACATTAGAACTTGTACACAACGACGCTTTTTATTTACCGTCGTTTCCATTCTTTACTATGTCGGTTTTTTCAAGGAACCATCGTTTGGATTTAAATACCGTGACTGTTTGGATGGTTTAGTTACTGTCGTTTATTTTACTTTTGTATATGCCATCTTATATATCTTCCTTTATTTCTTGAAACAGGATTTCTCAAAGCTAGACTTGCCACCTCCTCTATTAGCCCTTTGCCAATATGCTGAGACGACATTGAAGGCTTTGGGCCAAACCTTGAGAATTACAATGGCAGAGGAAGTGTTTGGGTTTGAGCGTGATACCTACATCTTGCATGAAGATATTTTTCAGCTTGGATCCATGGTTGAGATAGGAGCCACTGTGATTGCAGTATACATGAGCTAAACCTCAAAATCCAATTTTCATTTTACAATTCTCTTTCTTTAAAATTAAAAAACTCATTTGATTTTATATATTTAGGTACCTATTTGACTATCTAAAAATGGCAAATATGGTAAATCTTGTTGGCCTTGTCGACCCTGCACAAGTTAGTGCTCAATTTGGATCGTTGTCTCATAGATCACGGAATCTAGCAAATCGACTGGAAAAGGCAGATGGGGAACAAATTTTCTTGGTGCCTTATAATACAGGGTTACTCCCCTTAACAAGATTTTCTTTGTAATTAGGCAGCTGCTCTAAGATATTTTACCTATCCTCATTTTGTGTAGGGTTCATTGGGTGTTGATGATTGTGAGACCAGAAAAGGAGACAGTATATTATATGGATTCATTGCCAAACCATACGGTTGACGAGAAATGCAAAAATATAGTGAATACGTAAGTTGATCTACTACATTGTAATGTGTGTTCGTAGGCTAAAATATTTTTCATTAATTAACACCTTGTTGTCTTGAAACAGTGCAATCAAAATCTATAACACACGTAGGCAAACAATCTCGTAAATCAGCCATATGAAAAACTCTACAGGGCACTCATCGACAACTAACCAATGTAGAGTGTGGCTACTACGTCATGCATTTTATGAGAGATATAATATGGGATCCCACCTTAGCATTTGAGAAGAAGGTATAAAAAACTAATATAAGATTTAATTTTTGTTTTTTTGTAAACTACGACGACTGTAATTGGAAAAACTGTCGTTTGTATTTTTATAAAACGACGGTTTTTATAGGCCTGTTTATTAATAATCGTCGTTTGTATTGCTATAACACGTCGGTTTTTGTCATTATTTATTTTTTGCAGTTTGAGAATAAAAAAGAACCCATTAAGTATGCCCAAGCAGAGGTTGATGAAGTCAGGAAGGAATAGGCAGAACTCGTGAGCCTTCAAATAGACAGTATTTAGTGAACAATGTTACAATGTACATATTTTTTTGTAATTCGTGTACAATCAATGACTAACCTTTGAACACGACAGTAATTCCCATAAACCGACGTCTCATGGGAGTGAAACCGACACAATAATCTAATACATCGTCGTCTTATGATAGTGAAAACAAAATATCGACTGTAAATTTTCAAAATGACATGTAGTTACTAAAAACACTACTCTTTATATATTAAACTGGCGTATACCATATATTTTTAAGGAAAGCAAAAATTCAGCTTAAAAATACTAAAATATGTTGTACCTATAAACAACGATGGTACATACCCACAAAAGGATGTCTTAAATCACTACAACGACGATAAATTTACAAAAACTGACTTTGTAACAATAAACAACGTCAATATTTACCCTCTTTTAAACGTCTTAGAGACTACGACAGCGATAAATACTTAGAAAGAGGCGTTGTAACCACAAGCAACGTCGGTTATTTAAAACATATAGACGTTTTAAGGTTTAAAGACGGCAGTGGTTTCATAAAAAGCGAAGTTGTAATCGTAAACCACATCAGTTCTCACAAAGTTGATGAGGTCTAAAGCATCTAGGACATCGTTGGTGATTATGTAATGCCTTTGTAAATGCATACAACGGAGGTTATCTCTCAATATCGCATGCAGCTATCTCTGTCTCTAAATCTCTTGTCGCGACATGCGTCAGAAATGCGGGAGTAAGCCTATGAGCACCTGGCACCTGTCATTTCCCATTAGTAAGACTTTTTTATTGTATTTAATTTTTGTAAAATTTAGGGTTTAAGGTTTAGGGTTTATTGAAACGACGCCGGTTTCCTCTCGACTGTTTTTGGTCAATTACGCCCTTGGTAACGCTCGTTTGAATCACAGGAAAGCCAAAGCCCACCTATTTATTTAATTTTTAAGACGTTGGTTTAATCTTGAGTGCCGTGAAAAGTCTTTACAACAATGTTTTCTATAACAGACCGATGTAGTAAACATTTACAACGGCGCTATACTTGAAAAACTGTCGTCTCCATCGTGATATTAAACGACGTTTTTGTTTCACTTTCCGTCGTCTGTAAAAAAACGCGGTCCTTTGAAAAATTTGAGAGTGATCTAAATTTTCAGAATTCCCCCTAAACCCTAAAACATTTCTCTCTTTCTCTTCAACTCAAATTCTAATCTTAAAGTTATCGCTCTCCATCCTCCATCGTATCAGATTGCGCTCTCCCTCTCAAAGCATTGGTGATATTCTCTGTGCTCTGTCTACTGTAAGTACAAACCTTAATCTCACATGCTTGTCCTACTTTATTTAATGATATTGTGTTATGGGTTCTTAAGTACAAACCTAATTTGACATGCTTCTTAAATCAATAAATGATTTCGTTTGTTTTGGTAGCTATGGGTTCTTAATATATGTTTTGGGAGCTATGAATCGGGAATGGAATCTGAAAAACCCATTTAGTGTTTGCATGCTTTTCATAATAACTCTATGTTATGGGTTCTTATATGTTTGGTTGGCTATGGGTTCTTGGAAAATGACTGGTAATTGGAGATTTATTTCTGGGTTTTTGTAACCTACGACGACGGTCGTTGGACCAAACTGTCGTATGTATTGTTGTTATACGTCGGTAGTTCTGGTACTTTCGTCGTATAAAATTTGTATTGCATTTTTAAGAACAATTTTCTGGGTTTTGGTAGCCTGAAGACGACAGTTATTTGAGATACAGTCATCTGTATTACTATAACACAACAATCTTTTTGTAAATACCGTCGTCTGAAACTTGTGTTGTTTTTTTTATAAAAAAATTATTCTCTGCTATGTGAATATCGTCGTCTGTCATTCACTACTACAAAAATCGAAATAGACGACAGGAATCCACCGTCGTGAAATCGACCGCCATCTTTTGATGCATAAAACCATGACGGTAAATCACCGAAGTTAAGACATACTACATCAGCTCTAAAAACAAACCGACGTCTAATTAAAATAAAAACATAAAAAATGGAAACTTCGACAACCATAGACGATGCTTTTAAAAACTTAGTGACGCCCAAAAGAGATTACATGTCAAAAACTCCATAGGTTCCGCCGTAACATAGATTAACCGCGATTCTACATGTAAACATACTGCCGTTTACAACGCCGTCACCTACGTTGTTAAGAGATACTACGTCATCTACAAATAACATAAACCGTCATCTAATTACTATAAAAACAGAAAATAGGAAAACTTCCACAACCTTAGACGACGCTTCTAGAATACCGGAGACGTCTAAACCCTGAACCCTAAAAAGTATTAACGTCCATGCATGTAAAAAACGTAGTTATTAAACATATACAACGACGTCTTTGTTTTAGAACCGTCGTCTAATTAATATAAAAATAATCACAAAAGACGATTTGAGTAAGCTGAGACGACGCTTTTGGGAAAACGGTGACGTCTGAAGAAGTTAATATGTCACCTTTTTTCTCTGTACCGCTGTAACACTGAGTAACCACGACTAGATATTAGTAACGGTCGTTCAAAACCTTTTTCACGGTGGTTAACCTCAATAAACGGACATGGTTAATAAATTGGACGACGACTATTCAACATAAACCGCAGTGGTGAATCTGTCACTACAGCCATGGGGTGTACCTCTTCGTCGTTGTTGATGATTACTACGTCGGAAAGAGTATAAATATAGACGTGGTTTCCTTGTTTCACGGCGCTTGTAACACCAGTATCGACATGTGTATTCTCTGAGACGACAATAGTTCTCATTTTACCGACGTTCAGAAGAGCTCTCACGTCAGATAATAAATTGAGAGACCTTTTGTGGTTTTTTTAGACGACGATAAATATTTCTGGGAGGACATATTGATCACTAAAATTCGACGGTTTGTGCACTTGACCGTTATGTTATTACTTTTCAAATGTCACTTCTATGAACAACTCCGACGTGAATTTTTCGTATTAACATCTTAACGTGACAGTCGTTGTTAGTACGGTTGTTATCAATTTAATTAACCGTCGTGTTTTTAATACTGGAATTGTTGTGCCCAAAACCTGCATAATGAAAAAGTGATAAAATAATGTCAAACATTACAATTTATTACAAAATTAATGTCATATAGAGCCAGTAATTAATGTCATACAACTAACTGCATAACTAATGTCATACATTACAAAAAACAATCAATCCATTTATCTTCACATCCATCTCTAATATTTTCACTCCCAAACTCACCCACTAGGTCATCAAATGTGTCAATATTTGGTATCCCTCTAGTAAATGGCTCACACTCAATTCTAACATCACCTAGCACATCATCACCAATAACATCATTATATTCTCTATTAGTGTCACATCCCAGAATCGCTCCGCCGTAACACAATATTGTCCGCTTTGGGCCGGGGCCCTCACGGTTTTGTTTATGGGAACTCACGAGCAACTTCCCAGTAGGTCACCCATCTTGGGATTGCTCTAAGCCACAACTCGCTTAACTTAGGAGTTCCCACAACTCCGAAGCCAGTGAGCTCCCAAAAGGCCTCATGCTATTTGGAGGTGGGCATGTACATATAAGGCACATCACCCTCTCCATTGGCCGATGTGGGATCTCACAATCCACCCCCTTAGGGGCCCGACTTTCTCGTCGGCACACTCGCACCACACGTGTGAGTGGCTCGATACCAAATTGTCACATCCTGAATCGCTCCGCCGTAACATGATATTGTCCGCTTTGGGCGGGGCCTCATGGTTTTGTTTCTAGGAACTCACGAGCAACTTCCCAAGAGGGTCACCCATCCTGGGATTGCTTTAAGCCACAACTCGCTTAACTTCGGAGTTCCTACAACTCCCGGTGAGCTCCCAAAAGGCCTCATGCTATTTGGAGGTGGGCATGTATATATAAGGCACATCACCCCCTCTCCGTTGGCTGATGTGGGATCTCACAATACAACATACGTGAATACGGTTTCGATCCACTGGCTGGACCCAGATTCCACCCCGGAATCCGTGCCAAATCCTGCTGACAACCGACATCAACCCGATGTCGGGCCCACATACTATAGAATCCCTCTTCCCGAGACAAGCAGACAAAGGGGGTCAAGACTTCTGCCGAAAAACGGGCAGAGTCTCCCCAGAAACACAACCAAACCCAAAAGTTCCAACCTGTTCAAAAACCGTAGAATAAGTACAACCAACTGCCAGCATGCAATAAATACATAACAGGCCTCCGGCCAACAAGTTCAATCCTAATGGGCAATAACAGAGCAACTAAGAGTATGCAAGTTTAACAACGGAAAATTAAAGTTAAGGTAAGGGACACGAGGTCCTACAATCAAGTCGACGCTCGAGAAGAGAAGCGCTCGGCCGGACGGTATTGTAGCACGACTAGGGCCTGGGGGTGCAAAACAGAAAGAGTGTGAGTGGACAAAAACAAAGTTTAGTAGTTCAAAACAACGTACTAACCCCACTGTTTCAAAAACCATGCAAACCATGCAATTAAAATCCGTTTTACACATAATTGACTCAAAAACCAATATCTCAAAATAATCAAAGAATAAAACCATTTCAAACCTTTTTCTTTCCCCGAGGCATAACCTCCCAAAACTGAACCGCGTACACATAAATATATAATTATAAATCGAAACAACTTGAAAATCGTAAGCATAAGAATATAATAAAGTTTCCAAATAATAAAACAACGTAAACTGTCCAAAGACCAAGATAAATCCAAGAAATCCAAAACCACCACATATTAATATAATAATGATACTTTAAAAGACTTTATCCCTTTCTTTCCCACCCTCAAATAACTGCATGCCCGTAGGCACTGCAAGCGAGGAAGTATCCTCACCGAAAGAAAATAAGTATACGAAGGTACTAACACACGCGTATAGATATAATATAACCTCGACACCAAATACAAGTACCAGGGGAAACAATCCAACAGGGGATTGTTTAACTGGACAACGGGACAACATTCACGATGGTCTCATGCCCAGGATAACTGGACATCGGACGGCATCGCAATGGCCTCGTGCCCAGGGTCAAGCTGTCCAACTGGGACTAAGCTCACCGGCCCGCATGGCAGAGTCCTCAATAACCATGCGTCCGAAACTAGTCATATGCGCAGACTACCCAATCAAGGGTCTACGGCTACACCCCGTTAAGGTATGCACCGGATCGAACCATACTCCATATCACAGTCACCATATCAAGAACAGGGGGAGGTACATAACACAGTGCCAACTGTACACAAATCAAACGCTACACGATAATCCATATATACATATTTAACCACATGTACCCAACCCCAAAATATCACACACCAGAACATATATATGTATAACAAATCCAGTAACATCACATATACTCAAAATAAGGACATCACCGTCCCAAACATACAATTCTATAGTTAAAATAGACACAAGCGTCAAACGACGGTGTAACAATCCATAAACCATTAAAATGTCATAATCAAACCATATTCAAAACCCAAATCAAGAAAACGTCAAGTCAAACCCTAAGTAAAACATATGCTTCAAAACATAGTAGGTACTACCCTTTAAAAAATATAAAGTCCAAACCCCGAAACGTATTATTCAAAATATACATATATATAAATATACAAAACATAATTATCCTTTAAAATACAATAATTCAAACTCAAGCATTCGAAATTCCCACGTATAACTGACATCCCTTAAATTCGTACTTTAAAACAACATAAATAGTGATTCAATAAAATATAACCGAAAGTCCAAACCCGTATACATATATGTTCCAAAACTCCATATCAAAGTAGATATACATATATACTCAAAGTAGATATATATTTATATATATTCAAAGTGGATATACATACTTATTTTCAAAGTAGATATATATATATATGTAATATATATTCAAAGTAGATATACATATATATATATATATACATATATATATACATATGATCAATTCTCGTTAATCCGACATATATTCCCGATAGCCTCATTAATCCGACATGTATTCTCGATAGCCTCAATAATCCGACATGATCCTTCCAAGTTGATCTATATGTATATATATATATAATCAAAGTATTAGCATGAACATAATTAATAAGGTTTAAATATCAAAACCAAATACGTAAACAACCGGACTATACTAGCGTCCAAATCTTACCGCCCAAATACTCAATTCAAAAAATATATATATTTATATAGTCAAAGTAAATATATAAGTTTTCCCAAAAATATATAAAGTATAAATTCCAAAGGCTTAAAGTATAATCCACGACATTCGTAACAATAAAAGATTAAAGTCTGAAACCCAACAAAACCATAAACTCAAATATTAAATATAATTCATAAGGAAAATCCATCAGATTCCACCGTACCCAAATCCGTACATAAATACTACCGGACGCTTGACTCGTCCCAAAATCAATACTTAAAGATAAGCATAATAATAAAATATAGCCAACAGGGCCCCACAAATCACTGGCAACCCAAATCAAATATAAAACTCAAACACCAATTCAATCATAATAAACCCATCAAAGGCCAAATCAAGATTTAAAACAAGATTTAAATCTCATTTACATGCATCACATTCAATTCTTTAAAATCATGCTCATTTGAAAACAAAGTCCACTCACCGTTGGTCCCACGCTGCCCAACCCGGAAAGGGTTCCACTCGAGGATCACGAAGAGCTTGAGAACCTAATTCAGGAACACGAGGATTAAGATTAACAACCGGACCGAAACGATAACCTTAAAAGTCAACCTTAACCAAACCCGACAAAAGTGTACCAACACGTCGTACGAGGAATTCTAAGGTCAACGACGTTCGTTAGGAGACGAGACGACCTCGGGAGACGCTCGGTCAACCCTGGTCAAACTTGGTCAAACTTACCCGAATAGGTCAAACCGGGCCCGTGGGTCCCATGACCTCCAAACTTAGATCCGAAAGTTCCTATAGGTTCACTACAACATAGAGAACACGTCCTGAAAGTTTGGTCACGGTCGAACGGTCGGATCGCTCACGATCGCACGATCGGACGATTACGGTTTAACTCAAACTTCAAGTCATTGATCCGGAGCATCCGGGGCTCCGAATCACGATCCGTCAAATCCTACACGTTCCTAGAAATACGGGGAACAACATACGTGAATTCGGTTTCGATCCAACGGTCCGAACACGTCGAACCCAAGCAACGCATAATAGGCGTACAATGGTTCGAGGTCCAAACGACGTCTGAATCGAAATCCGAACATACGTACATGTTCATAATGACTCAAGGATTGCATTGGGATGGAGAACCGCCACCACACAACCGCCACGCGCCGCCACACGCGCCGGCAGCGCGTGGTGGCTGTCTTGAGCGATTCCGGCGTTCGGGTTTTCGTCGATTCAAGGGACAAGCCTTACACCAAGCGATCGGCACCTAGAGGGGTTCCAAAATCGGTCTGAATCGGCCAAGAACCGCCATGAACTGGCGAAAATTCACTCAAAAATCGGCCGCTTTGGGTTTCTTGATCCGATCAATTAGAGACCAAATCGATGAAAACCAACCATGTAGGAAGTAAGAGGAGGAGGAGGAGGTTCAGTTTCGTACCTTGCGCGACGGTGGAGCTCGCCGGAGCCGACCGTACGACGCCGGTGAAGTTTCAGACAAAACCGGGTGGTTTCTCGCGTTTTCCGATGGCAGGAGCGGCGGGCTTCGTCGGGGAAGGGCGGGGGAAGGTGCGGGACTCTGTCCCGGTCCTTTTGGTTCCGGCCCCGTGGCCTGGGGTGGTCGGAGAGGCCGGCGGCTGGTCAAAACCAGGGGTGAACAGTGTTTGGGAGGGGGCTCGCACGCAGAGAGAGAGAGAGAGAGAGAGAGAGAGAGAGAGAGAGAGAGAGAGAGAGAGAGAGAGAGAGAGAGAGAGAGAGAGAGAGAATTGGGCCAATCAGAAATTTTCTTTTGTTTTTATCGAATTTGAAATTATTACAATATTCCTCTTTATCGTTTGTTAACCAAATTGATCGTGCCGCACGTCCCGGGACTTGTTTCGACGTGCCGGACGCAATGACGCAACCCGTTTCGCCAAATTGTCGTTCGAAAATTAAGTTGACCCAAAATGCGCTTTAATTATTAAATTCTTAATTAATTTCAATTTCATTATTTTAATCCTTTTAAATTCATTTTAATTCTTTATTAATTCCTTTTAATTCTTTATTTGTTTATCTCAATTAATTTATTAATTTTCCTTAAATTTTGGGTCAAGGTCGTTACAATTAGGCATTGATAACACTACTGACAAACCATGATGCATTGGGTCGTCAACAAAAAATACTTGTTTGACTTGAGAGGCCATAACAAATTGGTCATTCCTATGTCCAATTTTACTCAGATCTACAAGGGTAAATCCAAGTTCGTCGACTATAAGGCCCGAAGTGTTATCTATCCAATCACACCTAAAAACTGGGATTTTAAACTTTTGGTAGTCTAGGTCCCAAATTTCTTGAATGACACCATAAAAACCCATATTGGAGACAATCGGGTTTTTATCCTTGACACTAGCAACTTGCATAGTATGTGCATGTAAATAAACTCCACTATTTTGGAAAGTTCGCACATCATCTTGTGCCTTGGTGTTAAATTGAACACCATTAATAAGATAGCTCCTATATGATGGCACTACAAAGCTTGGACCAGCTGCTAGCCACCTCAAATTTTCTAATACGCCATTATTGTCTTCAATATTAAGTTCACTTTGAACCTGCAAATTAATCATATCTTAATTCAATCAAACATAGAAAGAAGAAAATTAAAAGTCCAGTTTGTTATTCAATAACATATACCTTAAAGTGTAGCCATTGAATGAAAATGCTATTGTGCTTATCTTACAGCCACTTTGTTCTCTTTCTAAATTTTGGATAAGTGGTCTTGATGTGGAGCATATGTTCCCTACATGACATGAAAAATTCAAGCATTATGGTCCCTTGTATATAAGATAAACATAATTAATAATTTAAAATGGCTACTTAAAGAATAAAACTCATACTCGATATAAGATATGACTTCCTCCGTATTCTCCAAGACATATAGATGTGCCTGGTTCAACAGGTCCTGATAACTAAGCTCACTGTGCAACATGATAATGCCTTTGAAAGTCTCATCTTATGGCTTGATGGCACTACAACTGTAGTAACATCAAATAAGTGCTGGTGCAAAACTTTACAGATTCTTAAGCTATATACCGCTGAGCAATGCAACCTTCGGGATGAGTACGGTTCTGAACATACCCCTTTATATTTTCATATATCTTTCGAACGGATACATCCATCTAAAATAAACTGGCCCACATAGATGAACTTCTCTAACAAGATGTACTACTAGATGAACCATGATATCAAAGAATGAAGGGGGAAAGTATTTCTCAAGCAAATACAAAGTAACTACTACATCTTCTTCCAACTTATCTAGCTTGGAAACATCTACCATCTTTGCACATATAGCATTGAAGAAGAAACACAATCGAATTATTGCATACCTTGCAGGCTTCTCCAAAACAGAACGAATTGCCACAGGGAGCAATTGTTGCATCAAGGTATGACAATCATGTGATTTAAGGCCAAGAAGTCTTGAATCTTGTAAAGATACAAGATTTTTTTTATATTTGAAGAATAACCTTCAGGGACCTTCATACCATAGAAAGAATTGCAAACCGCTCTCTTCTCTGCTCTTGACAAATTCCAAGGCCCTGCTTTTTTCGAAGGCAACTATTTTATCTTTTCCGAGGCAACTCATTAATTCCCAAGGCATCTCATAAATTCCAAAGGCAACTGGGACTAGGTTCCTATGGTGGATTTGAAATCCAATTTCAATACTTAATCACAAAAACTCTCTTTTTCTACAAATCCACTTTTAGTTTTCTTAAACCAAAACACAAATCTTTCAAAACCAAATAAAGTTCCAAGTACGCATTAAAATTCAATAAATAATCAAAATCCCCATTTACCGAGATAAAATCCCTAATTTCACTATTTGAATTCCAACCATTTATAATTCTATCAAAAACAAATTCTCAAACCAAATCCGAAACATTCATCAACAATTAAATCACATTAAAGTTATATCAAAACATTTAATGAACAATTCTGAATATTAAACCACATTTAAATCGTATATAAATCAATCATAACACATTTTCATAAAAGCATTATTTCATAAAAACTATTTAGAAAACAAATGTCTACTCACACATGGTCCAAAGCGCACATAACCCTTCGCGGTTTCGTCCGACGCGATTCGTTATGCCAAAGAACCTATTTGAGAGAATATAAGGATTAATTGAATAATCAAACCCAATATTGAACTTCAAAACAACATCCTAGTTCCCGGGACTCAAAGGTATTGAATGTCCTTTGAGAAAAGTCCTATGGTCATTTTAATACGTTTCAAGAGACGAGACAGTCTCAAAAGATCACGGGTCAATTATCCGGTCAAACTATTCCATGTTGGTCAACCCGGGGCCCACAACCTCCGATTTCCAATCCGAAAGTTCCTATAGGTTCAACACAATCTAAATTTTATAACCCTACAATCATTGATTCGGAGTATCCAGGACTCCGATTCTCGATCTGCGAGTTCCTACACGATCCTAGAGGTATATTCGAAAACGGAACCGATCCGACGGTCTGAACCTATCGAACTTGATTAACGCCTAATATGTAACAATTTGTTCGATACCCAAACGATATCCAAATCCTAATCTGAGCATACCAGCGTGCTCGAGACGACATAGGGAGTAAGTTTATACCTTCACTCGACGATCAATCCGATTGGGAACTGGCCGAAATCGAATGTTTTCTCGCCGGAAAACCTAGAATCTTCCCATCGTTGATTTGTGAAATCCAGCGAGGTTTGGGGTCGAGTCTTTGAGGAGAAAGGCAGAGGAGAGGTAGGGGAGTGTTTTGGGAGTGATATGGTGGCCGGAGTTGGCCGGAACAACAAAGAGAACCGGCGACACAATTTTTGCCGAAACAAGGGGTTTTCTCTCGAAATTTCAGCTCCAATCTCTCAAAATCGATGGTAAAATTATACCTCGATGGAAAGAGGAAGAAGAGGTGAGCGTTTGGGTACCAAAATCACCGCCGGCCATGGCCGAAAACGGACAGAGTCGTCGGCAAAAGGCACCGCTGTTCTGTCAAGAAAACAGGGGAGGGGAAAGGGTCTGTCGCGAGAGAGAGAAGGTCCAGGAGAGAGAAAGGGGATCTGATCCCTTTTTAAAAATTCGATTTTTGGTTTTCAATTTTTTCCTCAAACTTTCGTAGACCAAAACTCTCTCGTTTTAAGTCCGATTCGAGCCACAACGTCTCCAAGAAATTTTCCAAAACTCTTCCCGAACAAAAAGTCACCTTTAAATCCATTACGGTAAAAATTGTCCTTAATGATTTTTAAATCTTTTTCTCAATCGTTTTAACTCGGAATTGAGCGTGCCGCCTGTCTATGGACTCATGACGACGAGCTCAACGCAACAGCGCAACTCAACTCCCCAAACTCTTCCTCCAACTAAAATTGACCATATTACCCTTGCTCAACTGATAAATTTTCAATTCCATTATTTATTTATTAATTTATAATTTTTGGTTCGGGATGTTACAGGCTCAATGGGTTCCAAATCGAACCCTTAAACCACAAAATCGACCCAAACCATCTACCAAAACAGTTAGAACACATTGAAAGGATGAAGAACCATACCTCACTCGACGGATTCGGCCGTCGGAAACGACGTCGGAAAACTGGCAAAATTTTCAGTCTCTACAGTCTCCGTTCGTCGGGTTTTTAGGCAGGGAAAGGGGGTGGGTCAGATAGAGGAGCTTGAGGTTGTCCGTTTGGGATCGGTGCCGTGGCCTGAGATCGCCGTCCAATCAGTGGCCTGTCATACTGTAGCGAAGAGAGAGAGAGAGAGGCGAAGTGTGTCGCTCGTGAGGGGGGTAAAACCGGGGTTTTCAATTTTTTTTTAACGTATTATTCGAAATTCCCTTACGTCCTTTTTGTTTTTAGACTTCTCTCTCTCTCAATACAGTTTGGAATTGAGCATGCCGCTTGTCTATGAACGAGTAGTTTGACCGCACAATTGACCACCGGTCTTCCGAGACCATCTCATCCTTTGGGAAGTATTAGAATGGCCTTAGGACCTTCCCAAAAGTCATGCACATACTTTAAATTCCGGGAATTAGGTTTTTGAATTGAATGTTTGTGGTGTACTGTTATTAATTAAATCTTGTTATTCTCTCAAATAAGTGCTCAAGCTCCGCATAACCAATAGAAGGGTCCCTCGCAGGGTCAAGTGAGCTTGGACTTGTTGTGAGTGAACTTTGTTTTGAAACAATCATTGTTTTCAAGTGTGGAAATGCATGCATAAATGGGTTTTGATTCTAAGTCTGACTATTTGGGTTCATTGGGAATATGAAAATATATAAATGTCTTAACTATAGTTTTACAACATCTTTGAGAGTTTTGGTGCATGATATTACATAAAAGTATATGCGTTTTTTTATTAAAAGCTGGGTTATTTGGGCTATGGGAATGGTGTCATATTATTGGCACTGTTTTCTAACGGTAAAATATATGAATTTTGAGTAGTGAATTATGATGTTATTGGCATGCATATAGAGTTGATTCTTTGATGAAATTGACAATATGGTCTTCAGATATATTGTTGGAAATTGGGATTTTATGAGTGGTATATATTGATGGTTGTGGTATATTTGAGTTTACCATAATATGTACCTCCCCGGTTTTGTATGAATGATAACCACACGTGCGATGAGGGATGCCGGCGTGTGGTGGTGATGTTGATGATCTGGGCACCCTTGGCCGGGTGTGCCAAAGGCCCTTGGCCGGGCAGTCTGTGCGCGTAAGACTTGATTCAGAGATTCAACTACATGCTGATGCTATGCCAACGTGTGAGCTGGGAGCGGAAGTCCCCCGGTTGGACTACTCGTCCCTAATCACAAGGCCAATGCGCTTTGAAACTTTTTGGATTGTAAACTAAAGAAATTCATAGATTTGCTCTGATATGCCCATGTAGGGTTGAAATTGAGGCTGGATGCCTATTTTGTAAATTGTGTGCTTAGCATTGTGCTTGCTGAAGTTTGGGATTTATATTATGTATCGTATTGCAGGTGAAAATTTTGGGTAAATGTCCGTTTTTCAGGGGAGCCTTTGTCGAAATTTCAGTAGAAGTCTTGACCCATTTTCTTTATGTATGGGGAAAGAGGGTTAAAATAGTAAGTGGGCTTGGCATCGGTTGGATGTCGAATGGGTAACAAGGTTCGACACGGATTCTGAGAGGGAATTTGGGTCGGGTCCTGTCACACAACAACATATGTCTTACCTATTCCTATCTACGATATTCCAATTAGCCCATCACCTTCCCAAGAAATCACCAACCAAGATGCTCCAACACCTCTTTCAAACCATGATCCGATTATCACCCTAGACCCACAAGTGCCAATTTCTTCTCCACCACCAGTTTCCGCACCACCTTTGCGGCAATCCCATAGCCATAAGACGCCTTCTGTTCTTCTCAAAGATTATGTTTGTTCACAGGTGACGCTGCCCCCACATGACCCTTCATCGTCTTCCTCTCCAAGTCACCCTAAAGGTACTCGTTATCCTCTTTGTAATTATTTGTCTTACCACCCCTATTCACAGTCACATCTCTCTTTTATTGCCAACATTAGTAGAAGCATGGAACCCCACTCATTTGCAGAGGCAGTACTTGATCCTCATTGGAAAGAAGCCATGGATTTGGAACTACATGCTTTAAAGTCCAACAACACTTGGACCCTCACCACTCTTCCTCATGGCAAAGAACCCATTGGTTGCAAATGGGTCTATAAAATCAAGAATCGCTCTGACGGATGCATTGAGCGTTACAAGGCCCATTTGGAGGCTAAAGAGTACACCCAAATAGAGGGCGTTGACTATCATGACACTTTCTCTCCCATAGCAAAAATGGTCACTGTTCGGTGCATTCTTGCTATTGTTGTTGCCCACAATTGGTCACTTCACCAACTCGACGTGCACAATGTGTTTTTTCATGGTGATCTCCATGAGGAAATCTATATGTCTCTACCTCCTGGTTTTCAGTGACAGAATTCAGTATGTCGCTTGAACAAGTCTCTGTATGGTTTAAAGCAAGCATCTCGACAATGGTTTGTAAAGTTATCAGAAGCCATACAAGATGTAGGCTACATCCAATCCAAAGCTGATTATTCACTCTTCACTTGCAAAAAAAGGGAAGTCTTTTACAGCTCTCTTAATTTATGTCGATGACATTCTGATTACAGGAAATGATGTAGCTGCGATTAATCCTCTCAAATAGTTTTTGCACACTCAATTCCACATCAAGGACCTTGGGGATTTGAAGTACTTTTTAGGGATTGAAGTGTCTCATTCCAAGCAAGGTATATGCATCTCCCTAAGGAAATACACCTTGGAGATTCTCAAAGATGTGGGTATTTTGGGAGCGCGACTAGTGAGTTTTCCCATAGACTAAAACATCAAGCTCTCAAATGAAGGGGAGATACTCAAGGACCCGGCTAAGTATTGAAGGCTCGTGGGACGTTTAATCTACTTGACGATCACACAGCCCGATATCACCTATGTTGTACATGTTCTCAGCAGGTTTATGCATGAGCCACGCATCCCACATATGGATGCAGCTCTTCGAATCTTGAGATACCTTAAATACACTCCAGGCCTGATCGGTGCATAATTACATATCATTTTGTACCCTTCTAACTTATGATTTGGTTACGTTTTTGAGTTAAACTTGTGCTTTTAATTTATTTTGTGTTTGTTTCAGTGTAATAAGCTTGAGACTCATTAAATGCATTTTGGAGACAAGTTAGCTCAAACGGTGTCTGCAGATCAGTCAACTTCACGGATTGGACTGTACTTGCTCAAGAAGAACCAGATAATGAGCCATACATCATTGGAAAGATACGGAAGTCTATTTTCTGGATCATTTTACGGTTCATGATTCCGAGTCCTCTAGAGGAAGTTATGCAAGTTTTGGCAGCTTAAGGTCAAAATCGGCAGGATCTGCGTTACTGGGCAAAAAATGACTTTTGAAGGCCTTCCCGATTTTTCCTTGAGTTGGGCTGCATATGCTTGGAAAGATAAGACAAAGAGCTTCAAACTCCATATTTTTCCAGATTTGTTAGAGTGAAGGAGCAAGCCCAAATCGAGCCCACAAGCTGACTGCAATGCATTGTCATGCATGAGCTAATCATTTTAGTGGTGAATTGAGTGGTGTAAGTTGGTGAAGTGAGTTTGTAGGTAGAAGCAATACTTAATTCAGATTTTCACTTCCCCTAGGCCTATATATAGTGAGGTTCTCCAAACTTGTAAACACACCCCAAGGGGGGGAGCTCTCAAACATCTCTCTAGAGCTCCTCTCCCTTCTCTCCCTCAAATTCTCTTAGTTTTCTTTTTAGTTCTCAATTGTTGTAACAAAACCATTTTGCTTTTTAGTTGTAATTTATTTTTCATTGTAATGTAATTTCTTTTCTTTAGTTTTCAAGTTTAATTAGTTTCCAAGTTTCAATTATAGTTCTTGTTCTTATTCATTATGCTTATAAGTTAATATGCTTGTTTGAATGAATAATCACCATTAAAACTTGTATGTTAGCTATCTTGGTTTGAATTAAGAGTAGACATCATGCATTAATTCAAATTGAACTATGAATAGGAAGAGTATGTATGGACATTCGACAACATGGATTAGATACATGCTTGGTTGTTTAAAACATTCTTCTATGCTTAATGGATTTCTAATGCTTAATTTAGGTTCGACAATAAGGATCTAATTAGGGAATTAGAAATACAAGGTTAGGACCAGACACCATGACTTAATCATACTTTAGCTAGAATCAATCTAAGAATATGAATTGAACTTGGTAACTAATTTGCTTGAGTTAATTTCTTTTCTTTCTTTCTTGTTTTATTTATTTTCTTTTGGATTTCTGTTTTGTGCAGGGAATCAAATTGAATCAATCTATCATCAATCCTCGTGGGATCGACCTCGTACTTACACAAGCTATACTACCCAACGCCTCGTGCACTTGCGAGTTAACAAGGCCAAGGGATACTATTTCCAACATAGGATGACTTAAAGTTGAAGGCCTTTTGTGATTCTGATTGGTCTGGGCGTCCAACGACTCATAGGTTGACCACTGGTTACTGTGTGCTTCTAGGAAACTCATTGATCTCTTGGAGGACAAAGAGACAGAAGACTGTGTCTTTCTCTTCAGCGGAAGCTAAATATAGAGCCATGGCTAGCACATGCTGTGAGCTCTCTTCATTGCGGTGTCTATTACAAGACTTGCAACTAACACATTCAGAACCAGTCACACTACATTGCGACAACCAAGCTGCACTACATATAGCTGCTAATCCGGTTTTTCATGAAAGAACAAGGCATATTGAGATGGATTGCCATTTCATCAGGGACAAGATCCAGGATGGTTACAAGGCATGTTTCTACCTCACAACAGGTGGCGGACATCCTGACAAAGCCTTTAGGAAAAGAAGCAATTTCAATAATGTTATGCAAGTTGGGAGTTCTTGACATTCACTCTCCATCTTGAGAGGGAGTGTTGAGACATCAGCGAAATCCCTATAGTTTAGGTTGATTGATTTACAATTGATTATGTATATTTATTGCCTTAGTAGTACAGCTGACTTCTTGTATTTGCTCCTTAATGAGTTCCTTAATTCTAGGATCACAATTGTATAAATATGATTGACGTTGTAATGAGAAAGTATTATGGTTGAATCAAAACATTAGCTTATTCCTTTTTTAACATTTATCAATGACAAATTGCAACTTTCAATGAAGTCAATAGTTCATGTTGCATTGGTCTAATTTTTTCTTAGGAGATTGGCCCATGGGAAACCTTTTACCCTCTACCTACTATCCACTTTTTTCCGAAATCTGGTGAGCTCTTGGACAGGAATTCTGAAATTCACAAACCCTCCAAGAAATATATGACACATTTCATATTGTTTCATCTACAAATGAAAAAGATTTTAAAACATTTGATCCTCATAGAATACTGTTTGCCTCCTTCCTCATATGAAGATATTCCTTCTTCTTGTGATTCACAATTTGTCACATATATAAAAATAATTCATCAAAAACACAAAAAAAATAATTGTACACATGTCACACTGATGTAAGAGTTCTTACTTATATGATAGTGGTGGAAGTATTTTCCTTCGTGATACTGGTCCTAGCAAACCTACCACACAAATTGCCGTCACTATCATCCAAAATCCAAACCCAACCACTCTGACCAACGACTAGAAAATCTTTGCAAAGAATATATTCCCTCCTGTCGACTGCAATTAATAAACAAATACCACATAATTTTTTTCACCAAAAAAAACAAGGACATATGGATTTGCAGACTATAATTTTTTTCACCAATAATAGCTCAAGGAAATAGGGGGAGAGTGGATTTTATCAAAATTAATTATTGGTAGCCCTAGGATTATTTATTACTGGACACGTGGCATCTTATAGTAAGTTAAGTAGGTTTGGGAAGGATTGGATTAAGACATGATCCATATCTCCACAAATACAACTATGCTTTACTAAATATTTGGGAGGGGTGGTTTTCTTGTTTTTAGAAACCACAACCAACTTTGGTGAAACCCAACTGTTAAAACTAAAAATAAACTAACAATCATTTAGCTAGCAATGAATTAGTTTACACTAATTACAATTAGTTTTCATTAATATTTATTTATAAATAAATAAATAAACACTTTTTCCAAGGGAAAAAAAAAACAGTTTTGAAGTAATATATATATATATATATATATATTTGATGAAATTTGTGGATAAACAAGAGGAAATCTGTGAATTGTAACTTTGTAAGGTTAGCTGGATATTTTGGGAAGAGAGAAAAAAAGGGAAAAGAAAAAAAGAAAAAGGGAAAGAGAGAGAAAGAGGAGGTTTGTTTTCTGTTTCTTTTGATGGTTGACTCCCAAACAAAAGAAAAAGTTTGGATTTAAAGAGAGACAGAGAAAAAGAAGAGAAGGAACGGATTTAGAGAGAGAAACAAAAGTCTCTGTGACAGAGCTTTGACTCTCTCTCTGCAAATCCATGGCGTATTCACACCTTCAATTTGTCCTTTCACATCCTTGACCTTCAACCCCAAATCATTCATTTGAAGAATTAGGTTAAGCTCTTTCATCTCCAAATCTTATTTGGGTATCCTGCAAAATCTCTTCTCAGTTCTCTGAAATTCACAAAAATCATTTTAAAATAAAAAAAACAAAGGTGAGCTTTGTTGTTCTCCAGCATTTTGATCTTACCTTCATTTCCTTTGAAAAGAATAGAAATTTGGACCTCTTCCATTTTTGTCTTCTTCTATGTAAACGGTTTGTTTGTTTTTTTCGATTTCTTATGAATCACAGATTTTGTGGTGTGTTTCTACAAAGATTTAGAAGAAGAAAAAAAATCTCACTTTCTAAATTTGCTTTCTGACAAAACAAAACCTTGGAGCTGAAAATGTTATGGAGCTCGCATTTTGGATTTATCATTATGATTCTCTGATTTCTTTCTATTTTCCTGTACAGATTTCGATTTATTGACCTTTCTGCTCATTTGCGTCCTCTTGAAATCTCAAGAAAATACTGGAAATTCTGAAATATCTGGGGCTCTGTTTCATGGGAAATTGCTGCGTAACTCTTGGCACACCTGGCCAGAATAAGCAGAAGAAAAACAAGAAGAAGCCCAATCCTTTCGCTACAGATTTTGGTGGCATTAATGGAAAAGATGGTGAGGCCAAGCTATGGGTCTTGAAAGACCCTACAGGTCGAGACATTTCGCTCCAATACGATCTGGGCCGCGAGCTCGGCCGAGGTGAATTCGGAATTACATATCTTTGCACAGAGGCTTCCTCGGGTGAAAAATTCGCCTGCAAATCGATATCGAAGAAGAAGCTGAGGACCGCTGTGGATATTGAAGACGTGCGGCGAGAAGTTGAGATAATGAGGCATTTGCCTCCGCACCCAAATATTGTCACATTGAAGGACACTTATGAGGATGAAGAAGCAGTTCACATTGTGATGGAGTTATGTGAGGGTGGCGAGTTATTCGACCGCATTGTTGCTAGGGGTCATTACACGGAACGTGCCGCGGCAAGCATAATGAGGACCATTGTTGAAGTTGTTCAGGTTAGATTTTGCTGTACTAGTGTGTTGTTAATTTGGTTTAAATTTGGATATGGTTCTGAAATTTGATAATTATGTTCTATATGATGTTCTTGTTTAGGGGAAAGGTGAGATAGAGTACGTTGTTGCTATATAACGTGTTGGTTTTGTTGATACCTTGCTAATGGTTTTGGCTCTGATAATAAGTTTGTGATGCTTCTTCTCCTTATCATTTACACTATGAACTTTAAATGGTAAATTGAGAAACAATTGGTGAGTTGAATGTTTTCTTCCATCCTCGTATTCTCTATAGGCACTTAGCAGTGCTGCTTTGTATTCTGTTAATTGGTTTGAGTTTCTCATTGCTGATGTTGAAAGTAAGTTTACTATGCGCACGATGTTGGTGTCTTCATTTTGTTTTCATTGGATTATATTTCTTTTAGGTGATATGTCGGTTATTTGGACATTTGGATAATATAATATGCTGGAGCATGTTATTACTATAATATAACTAGTTCCTGTGCATTGAAGATACTTGTCCCGAGTATAACATAACTAGTTCCAGTGCTGCTGACACTTCTATTGATCTTCTGTGATGTTATTATGAAATATTCTCATTTATTTACTTGCATTTTACATTGCAGATGTGTCATAAACATGGAGTAATGCATCGTGATCTCAAACCAGAAAACTTTCTATTTGCAAATAAGAAGGAAACAGCCTCTTTGAAAGCAATTGATTTTGGATTATCTGTGTTCTTTAAACCTGGTATTGCACTGCCTCATTTTTCCTGTTTAATAATTTTCCCCCATTCTAAGTTCATATTTTAGCATCATTATATCATCTCTATATCTGGCGTATGATAGTGTAGCTAAAGGTTGCTATATTCTGCAGATGAGCAATTTAATGAGATAGTTGGAAGTCCATATTACATGGCTCCAGAGGTTCTAAAGCGCAATTATGGACCCGAGGTTGACATCTGGAGTGCTGGAGTTATCCTGTATATTTTACTTTGTGGTGTTCCACCTTTCTGGGCGGGTTTGTCTCTTTTACCAGTATTTATATTTTGATTCTTTACAACTTGTATAGGAGTTAAAGTGGAAAAGGGATGTAGAAAATAATACTCCCATTGGAATGTTTTGCTTATCAAATATCTCTGGTTGAGATCATCCTGAACAAAAGTGTGCATGCTGGTGTACTTGCTTATATTAGTATTTGCTTCTCATAGTTTCAAAACTTTTTCCCTGTAGAAACTGAACAAGGAGTAGCACAAGCAATTATTCGATCTGTCATTGATTTCAAGAGGGACCCTTGGCCTAGAGTTTCTGATAATGCGAAGGACCTGGTGAAGAAAATGCTTGATCCTGATCCAAAAAAGCGGCTGACAGCCCAGGAAGTGCTTGGTAATTACAGAATCTGATATCTTACACAATTGAAAGATTTACTGCCTTATATGACAAGTTCTTACCAACTCTTTTTGTGTAGATCATCCTTGGATACAAAATGCCAAGAAGGCCCCAAATGTCCCACTTGGCGAGACTGTGAGAGCAAGGCTGAAACAATTTTCCATAATGAACAAGCTGAAGAAAAGAGCCCTGGGGGTAATGTTTTTGGGTTTACTTTTCATTATAAAGTTGTTGATGTCCCATACTTATGGAAATGTTGGCTACTTGTATCTTGTGTGAAAGTTGGCCCTATATGCTATGTCTGAACTTTTGAATATTTTATACATAGGTTATAGCCGAGCATTTGTCAGTTGAGGAAGTAGCTGGCATAAAAGAGGCATTTCAAATGATGGACATTGGCAACAAGGGCAAAGTAACCATAGAAGAGGTTCGAAATGGTGTACAACAGCTTGGGCAGCAGATTCCTGATCCAGATCTTCAAATACTAATGGAAGCTGTAAGCATCAATTTGGCTTGGCCAACTTGTCCTTACTTTTAACCGTGGGTGGGATGATAATATGCCTAACTCTGCATCATGTTAAATCTTGAGAAACAAACTACAACCTGAGCTGCAATATTCATTGCAATGATTCGGCTAAAAATAGGATGTAAAGAAGTTCTGGCTGGGGGTTGAGTATCCCAATGAGATTTAGGATTTCTTGAACTGATCAATTGATTGATTTCTGATTCCTACAGGCTGATGTTGATAGGGATGGAGCTCTGAACTATGGAGAGTTTGTTGCAGTTACAGTTCACCTTAAAAGAATGGCCAATGATGAGCACCTACATAAAGCTTTTGCATTCTTCGATCAAAACCAAAGTGGTTTCATAGAAATTGAAGAATTGCGAAATGCTTTAAATGATGATGTTGACGCAGGTGGTGAGGAAGTCATCCATGCGATTATGCATGATGTGGACACAGATAAGGTTAGAATCACAGTTTTGAGACAATTAACTTCAAAAAGTTTTATCCTTAATCCAAAAAGATTTTATCCCCGCATACATGCTTTGAAGGCCCTGTTCTAATTGTGAATCATGACATCATATTTTAGACTTTCACGGTCTTTCTGGACTTTTGACTTCCCTTCGAGATTTCCCCTTATAATATGTTGCCATGTATTGGTTTTTGAACTGTGGCTAGATCATCTTAGCTAACTTTCCTTTATCTTGTTGCCTATTGGTGCTAGAAATTTTAGTTTTTAGTTGCTTTCTATTGTAAAAAATACTTATCCTAAGAACAACTGGTTCGGTTACTGCATATTCTGTTCCTTCTCTAGAGTCATATGATTTTCTCTCTCACTTTGTATACTTTTTCCCTTCGATTACACACAAATGAGGCCAGTTATGCAAACTGCAGAATCACCTCTTTTTCTGTCACTTAAAAATGTGTTAACTTTTTAATTCCGCTTTGTTATTTGTTTTACTTTGATCAATGATTGAATCATCCTCATGAAAAGGGTTGACTTATGTAAAATGTCTTCAGTTTGTAAGATTACGTTTTAATTACTCTTGTTATGTGGCATGTCTCATTGTTTTTATCGAGTTATGCTTGTATGTATCCATTTCGTTTTGTTTTGTTTGTTTTTTGTTTTGCATTTGTTTTTTTAAATTTGGTGTTGTGCATGTATCATTGATAACTTGAACTGCAACTTGCTTGTATCATCTTGCAGGATGGGCGCATAAGTTACGAGGAGTTTGCTGCTATGATGAAGGCTGGTACAGATTGGAGAAAAGCATCCAGGCAATATTCACGGGAAAGATTCAACAGCATAAGCTTGAAGCTGATGAGGGAAGGGTCTTTACAGTTAGCCACTGAGGGTAGATGAACCAACATTCTTTTGTTCTTTTTACTTTTTTCTTTTCGGAACCAATATTTATTTGAAATTAAATTATGTTTAAAAAGTTAAAAATTCCTTTGTTGGCCGGCTTGAATTCTCATCTTTTCTGTTTCCCCATTCTTTTTCCGGGTTCTTAAGAAAACTTGTAATTTGTGGAGGATCAGAGTGAGGGTCTTAGCGTCTTTTTCAATAGCTATGATTAGGATTTTTCTTTCTTGAGGTAATTGCAGGGAAAAGGAAAAATTAGTATTAGAGGGAAGTTGGTGAGACTGTTATTGTCAACCTCAAATTCAAAAGGTGGTTGTAAATATGTGAATTAAGAGCCTCAGACCTTTTCCACTAAAAGGATTGTCCAAAGTGTATAATTGCTTGAATTTGCTGTTAAAGACAGGTCATGCCACTTGATATTGTTTTTGTAATCTCCCTCAACTCTTGGAATTTTTAATTTTGGTCATTAAACTTGTGGAATTTTTAAGACAAAGAAGGATCAATGTTTGATTTGTCTCGACTATAAAACATAAATAGCAGCTTTCATCTGTCTGGTTTTGTTTGCCTATTATTTTTTTTCTAACACTTACCGAGGAACATGTTTTTACATTGCAATTGTAGCATGATGAACAAAACTCAGCTGCCAATTTATTTTGAAATGGGCGTTTGGCTTTGTACCTGGTATCAAAATTCCTCAAAGGTGTGAATGCTTCCTCTCTGCTACTTCTCCTGCCAACTCTGGTTGCCCATCAAGTCAACAACTCTTCCATCAACTCTTCAATGTCTTTCAAATAAGCTAAGGTTGATGAAAAAGTGTGGTCCAAGAAACCCACAGACCATTTGACTTAGAAGCTTGGACAGGATAAGTTTTTCACATGAAACCCAAGCTTAACCCTAGCACCAGCTTGAGCATACAAGGTCCGTTTGCAAGGCTGGCTTGACTGGCTTTCTCAATGTCTCAATTTTCTCTTCTTAGGGCTCGTTTGAGACCGATTTTGGATAGGTCAATAATTACCTCGACTGATTTAATTAAAATCACTTAAAGTGATTATATGGAGAAGCACACATGCTTTTCCCCATAAGTGATTTTGGCCCTCCAAAAATCACTTCCAAACAAGCTTAGACTTTTTGGGTTTTGTAAACACTAGTTTCTTTTTTGTGATAGGAGTATTTTGGATCTGATTCATGAAGCCTATGAATAAAGGGAAAGGTGTATCTCAAACAAGAATAAAAAGAAAAAGGGAGAGGTGGATTATTTGGGGAGGGAGAGGCTACTCCTACACCCAAGGCCAGGGCAAACCTAAGACCTAGAGTCGGTTGGACTGATGAAAGGGACCATTATCCCTTACCTCTGGTATGGAATTACACAAGACATTTTCTAGATTACCCACCTACATGCTGGCTGAGGATATCAAACTCGGTTGGGACTCAACGCATAGCTCGCACCTTACCAACTTAATTAACCTTTCAAACCGACTTTCCTTCTTCTTTTTTTTCACTCTTTAGACACAATTACCGTATTGTTCACTAATAGAAAACCTCTATATATACCACTGATACACCGGTGACTTATTGTTTTATGCTCATCACATGTTTTATTATTTGATCATTCTTTTCTATGCCTCAAGACAAATGAGGACTTCATATTTCTCTAATACAATGGAAAGGACAATAAAAGTAAATAAAATAGTGAAAACAAATTAAAGCAAATAAAATAGAACGATCAGAACTACAAATTTCCACCACCTTGTATCAATTCTGTTTCAAAGTAGAGTTTAGGATCAAGTGGCAACAAAGTAAGGATCAGAACTGTATGAATCTGATGGATTAGAACAACGCAAAAGGGAAATCAGAATAGCCTTCAACTGATGGAATGAGTTGACAATCGATACCAAGGGAAGCTTGGCAGAACAATAAAACAATGAAACCAGATCTTTGACTAAAATAGCTAGGGTTTTTGTGGGGAGTTTGTTGTTGAAAAATTGTGTCATTGGCCAAGATATTCGACTGCTATTAAAGCCCAAGCCATAATTTGGCCCAATATGACTTTAAATCTTAGTCATGTAAAAAAGGGGTCCAAACACATAACCTTAACCGATAAGCTTTTTTATTGTGTAAAAGACAACATTAAAGTAAACAGTCCCACTCACCTAAGGTCCTAAAAATGAGGTCCTGTAAGCACCTATTTAATAAAGGCCCTTAGATTAATCCAATGGCACATATAGTTAGTAGACTAAACTCTCATTCATGCAATCCTCCCCATTTTACCCAAACAAACCCTAATTATTATTGAGTTTTTCTATTTAAACCCCGCACTTCTCTTTGTTCATCCCATATTCTAAGTTCACCCAAATTTCTAATTCAAATTTTCACAATTTCTAAGAAAACCCCACTATCTTCCCAAACTACCCCTAAATACACACCCAGTGGTTAATAATTTCAAAAGCCCTCATTCATGCTATGCTCCCCATTCCAAGGGCACATATAGTTAGTAGACTAAACCCTCATTCATGCTATGCTCCCCATTTTACCCAAACAAACCATAATGATTATTGAGTTTTTCTATTTAAACCCCGCACATCTCTTTGTTCACCCTAATTTCTAATTCAAAATTTTGACAATTTCTAAGAAAACCCCACTATCTTCTCAAACTACCCCTATGCACACCCAATGGTTAATAATTTCAAAAGTCCTTTTCTATCGTGGAGAATAACAAAAGTCAGAAAGACTTTGTTCTCTTCTTTTGGTAAAACATCCAAATGCTGTCAAAGCATTTCCCATGTTACAAATTAACCTTTGTATGAGTAAAAAAGTTTAAATCACTTTTGAAATTAACATACATGTTTAAAGTACTGCTTCACTGCCTCATGGTAAGGTGTAGAAAATGCATCTATTTTTTCAAATATTGGCTAACGATGCTAGTTACAACACCCAGGTGAACTCCTTCTTTCATTTTTTAATTAATTATTTTTAAAATTGAATTCAAATATTGGCTAACGATGCTAAACACAGGGATCAAAATTGGCCAAATTGAAAACACAACAACTAAATTTGCCAATAAGCTAAAACACATAGACCATTTTAGCATTTAAGCCCAAAAAAAAAATGAAGAATAGTGGGGTGTATATAGATGTACTAGGGTTAAGTATTAAGTTGGATGACCTTTTTTTGTCTTTTTAAACAATAATAAAACTTAAGAGCTTAATGATTTAAGTATTGGGGTGAACAAAGAAAAGTGTGAGGTTTAAATAGAAAAACTCTTACTATTTTCGACAAAACATCATAATTATTCTAATACAAAAAATAAAAATAAAAATAAAAACAAAGAAAATAATATAAAATTAGGGATTCACATACGTTCTTTCTCCCCAACGATACTCATCTTCCTTGCTCAGCCATCTTCCCTACCCAGCTTCCTTCCCTCATCGTTTCTTTCTTGTTTTTTTTTATATGAAACACCAACTGATTTTCAACTTGATTCTCTATCTTTTTTGTACAACGTTTTCTTTAGAACAATGCTTTTTTTCTTCTTCTTCTTCTTCTGTTAGCTTCAATGTTTTGGTGGAGGATAAGAATGTTTCTATCAGCTTTAAACCCTTATAAAGCTTGCAATCTTTTGGAAAAAAAGTTTACGGGTTTAGGGATTTGAATCATAATTGTATTATCAGAGTGAAGAGTTGCAGAAATTTAAATATAGCCAATCTCAAATACCTTTGAAAAAAAAAAAAAACGTTGCAGACTGCTCAACAAAAAGATAAAAAAAGAAAGAAGAGGAATCATGTTGAGAATCAATTGGTGCCTACCTAATAGAGAGAAAAACGATGAGGGAAGGAAGATGGCTGGGAGGGAAGATGGATGGGCAAGGAAGATGGGTACTCCGGGAAGAAAGAACGTAGGTGAATCCCTAATTTTATTTTTTCTTTGTATTAAATTTTTTTTTTGTGAATTAGGGTTTAGTCTACTAATTATATGTGCCCTTAGATTAATCCAAGGTTTTTATTAAATAAGTCCTCACAGGACCTCATTTTCTGGTCCTTAAGTGAGCGGGGATGCCTAGTTAATGTAATTGCTCATTTATAAGATGCAAGTTCTTATGTGGAAGAAAACTTGGTGGTACTTCAATGTACTATCCTTATAATCAACCAATGAGTCATCTGTCTAACAATTTAACTATAGAGATCATTTTTACTAACCACTTTACACAAGAAGGTAAAGATGTTCAGCACGTGAATAATAGTTTCATTATCATTTTGTATAGCAATTAACAAATGGATAAAATCAATACCCCCATCTATCCCATGTGTTTGCTACCTAGTTTGCTGACTGAAATTACATGCCATGATCTAATTTCCATATTCCTATCCAACAAAAAAGAATTAATATTGTCACACCTCAACCTACAAAGACCCTCTAGTTTTGTCAGAGATGTGTTGACTATATGGTCCATTGAGAATACCCTAATTCAAACTTGTGTGAACTTGCTGATGTTTTGAAGAATCTGTTTCCTAGCCAAACACCAAGATTACGAAAGCCAGAGTATTGCCATTGCAATGCGATCTTTACAGACGAGTGCGATTGTGCTCGTCCTTCCGATTCGGTACCTAGTAAATTTTTTCGCTTTAATTTTAAACAAATATATATTTCTCCATTTTTTTCTATTGAATTAAATGAATTATTTACTTGCCTCTATTGTTATATTTGGAAGCAATATTGTCTCAGTTTAAATCTGGGAATATCCATGGTTGTTTTATTTAGCCCCTTGATCGGTTGATGAAATTAAGATATGTTTGTTGGCGGACGGACAGAGGGACCAGAGGGGTCAAAGGAACCCATGGATGGCTGGAAAATAGCCTATGGTCTATGGAGGTCTAGGGTTTACAGTGGCGGCGACAGAAAGGCTGTCTACGCGAAGGAGAGACGAAGAAGAAGAAAGGATACACTTGTCATTTTTTATTTTTTAATACCTGGCCAAAACGACGTCATTTTGGTCCAGACAGATTCAATTTTTTTTAATGGCTTGGCCCAAAACGACGTCGTTTTGAGCCAAGCCTTAAAAAAAGAAAAAGGAAAAAGAAACAAACAAAACAGAGGCCAGACAGAGATAGCAATCGAAGCCTCCTCCATCTTCCATCTTCCATCTTCTCAAACCTAATCCCCCAATTATTCTCTCATCTTCTCAAACTCCTAATCCCCCAATTATTTTCTCTTGTCTTCTCAATCTCAAACCTCTAAGCCCCCAAAATCCCTTTGTGTGTCACCACCTGGTCGCCGCCATTGCAAAATCCCAGGATTTTGATTCCTTATTATATTAGGATTTTAGTTACTTAGGGTTTAGGGTTTAGGATTTTAGTTAGTTACCTGTTTGTCTACTCCTATTATAATTAAGATTTATTTTCTATTGTAATTTAGATTTATTTCCTATTTTATTTAGGTTGTACCTCCACCTCCAATAATATGGAGAAGAATACATATTGTTTGACACCAAATCTTTGCCATGGCGAATGGCGATTCCAAGCTGCTAGGTGTGCAACTAGGCGTCCTTACCTTAATGGCAATGCCTCCATTGCAAAAGCGGAATTTTCCTATATAGTTCCTATCGGATCCATCATTGTGCGACCTGATGAAGACTGGTCTGCATTGGCCCGGCCAGCAGGTTCGGGTTGGTGGCTGGGTGAAGACTGCTCGGAAGGGATGTAAGGGTTCAAGATTTTTGCAGCTGAATGATGGGTCATGCTTGGGAAACTTATAGGTGTTTGTGGAAGCAGACAAGGTTGACCTCTGGCAGCTTGCGCGGATTGGTATATGTGTTGTGGCAAATGGTGTGCTTAAGCTGCCCCCGGAGGATAAAGAGCACAAGGTGGAGCTTAAGGTGGAGAAGATGGTACATGTCGGTCTAGTCGACCTTGTTGATTACCCTTTGCCCAAGACAAGCCTCCCCCTTGAGTTTGTGAGGAACTTTGTTCATTTGTGTCCCAGAACCAGCACGGTAAGCTGTTTGCATTATTGTGAAGCACGCATAAACACATACACAGTTCACATATGCATATAGGGTAGTACTTATGTTTGTCCACTTTTGTTTAATCTTGGTGTTATGGATATGTTAGTTCGATTGGAAACATGATTTACATGCACTTCTCCTTCATAGTAATCTGTGGAATAAGGTAGATTGAAGAAGACTGGGGATTTTTGCCAATTCAATAACTAATAGTTCATTCAATTCTGTTTCCTGTTAAAAAATGAAATAAATAATAGCTATTCAAAAGTTTGAATGAAGCCAATGGGTTCTCACCACAGTGGTTGTGGCTTCCCCCTTCCCCCCATGGCACACCCGTTCAACCCCAATGTAACCAACAAAAAAAAACGGATTGAATAAAATAAGGGTAAATCCAACTTCATCATGTTTGTGAGAGTTGCAAGGCTTTGGGGGGAAGAAGGAAAATTTTATGGAGCTTTGGTGGGCAAGACGTGTGTTAGTTTATGAAAAGAAGGATTTCTGAGATTCAGAGGTGGGTAGGGGATGGAGGCGTTATGGGATAAGTCAGTATTTGATTTCTCTAATGGTCTTCAACATCTCTTTGGACATACCCTTTTCCAATTGTTTGGCTTATTGGAATGTAGCAGTTTTTAGGAGTCTAATTGATGTATTGGTTTTGACTTGTGTGGGGAAGTGTATTGTTTTCCACTGAAGCTGTGTCCTTAACGACATATTTCTGATGGAACATCTTGTCCAACTTGGTTCCACATTTTTGTGTTTTTAGTAACTCTTCTCCTTGTAAGAAAAGAAAATAGTAATGAATAAATTATGAATTTAATGCATTTGTTTTGTTTTCTTTGTGGGAAAAGGTTGTCTAACCTGAAATTGGCTGTTGATGGAGAGACATTAAAGGACAGTTGTTGATGATAATGTGTTACCTCCAAGGCCTTTTTCTAGTATCACTTAGTTTGTAGGACCTCTTATTCTTTTGATGATTAGTTTTTGATTATCATGTATCTGCTTTCAGAACTCTGCAGTTATTCGCATCAGAAGTGCCCTGGCCCATGCAACTCACATATGCTTTTAGAACTCTGCAGTTATCCAAATGTTTGGTGGTATTATATTTTAAATTATGGCATGTGGTTTTTAATTTTTCTATTTTTTATTTGGTCACGTACATGTGTGTTTATTATCTCTTAATTCATTATTAAAGACTTTATATGCTTCCATCACATTTTGTTACATTTGTTTAATTACTGTTTTATTGTTGGTCCATGCAGATTCTATTTGGTCCTTACACAAAGGGTCCATATTTAAGGTAAGTTTACAAACTTATATTTATATTATTGTAATTTATTTATAATAAAAAATTGTGTGGACTGGTGCATGTGATGTGAGAACCAAATAATACTTGCATGTTAATTCTTTGAAGTAAATAAGTAATGTTCTATAATTATTCCCTAGGATAATTTTAATATGTTTAATGTTTTTTATTATTTTATTATCGAATTGGATTATTATTCATATAGGTTTAATTATTCCATATTATTTTCGTAATTACTTAAATTCTTACAATTATTTTCTTTACTTCCTATTTAATTTTTCTATAGAATAACTTTATTTTTAGGTTCTCTTAGATAACCGTCACTATTATATTTTTTGGCCAAAAAATAACAACCTAATTTCCATGACAAATAAATATAGGTACGTTTAAGATGTCTAGTGGAGTTACTAAACGTGATCCAGCTTGGGAACATGGAGATCCACTAGACAGAAACAAAAATGGCACAGTTTGCAAATATTGTGGTCGGGTAATGAAGAGTGGTGGAGTGACACGACTTAAGTACCATCTTAGTGGATTAGATCTAGGAAATAATGTCCAACGATGCGATAATGTTCCCCTATAAGTGAAGGCATACATCGCCACATTATTAAAAAAATAAACAACACCAGAAGGAAAAGATAACACGTGGAATGGAAAATATTTGAGCTGGGCTACGAGGAGAAGTCATTGGCCAAGCGGTTGACAGTGATGATGATGACGATGAGGACGAATGTGATGAAGACATGGGACCTGAAGAGTGACAAAATTTCAAACAAGCATTACGTGCCTCCAAACAGTCAGCCTGGGAAAGTGAACACCTCCACAAACTTCCTAATAGAGCACAAGGTTCCGGGACAAGTTGTGGTGCACAAATGAGAAGGGGAGCAAGTGTTAGAGAATCACAACCAACACCAACAATGGCCCCAAGTTTATATAAGTCATCCAAAGCACGCCAAAAGACTGTTTGGAGTTATTTTGTTGGAGGTAATGTGAAGGAGGGAATGGGGAGTCTAATTAGCAAGTTCTTTATCTATGAAAATGTCCATGCTGAGAAAGCATCATCACATCATTTCAAAAATATGGTATTGGGATGTCAACAGGCCGGTGTTGGAGTACAACCTCCCACTTCCTATAAAGTAAGAAACAAATATTTGGAAATGGTGTATAAAGACATTAGCGAGTATGTCAACAAGTTAAGTTCGAAGTGGGAAACTAATGGTTGCACAATCATGTGTGATGGATGGACTGGCCCGACCAGATTGTCTATCATAAACTTCATGGTATACTCTAACGGAAAGACAATTTTTTTGAAGTCCGTTGATGCTTCAGACCATATAAAGAACTACAAGTATATTTACAAACTATTGAGGGATGTAATCATGGAGGTGGGAGAGCATAATGTTGTCCAAGTCGTGATCGACAACGGTTCTGCATTTGTCAAGGCCGGAAAAAGTTAATGAAGCATCATAATGTGTTTTGGACATCATGTGCAGCACATTGTATTGATCTCATGTTTGAGGCAATGGGGAAGAGAGAGAATATTGCTAATGTCATAAAAAGAGCAAGAATAATCACAAATTATATTTACAATCACGGTTGGGTGTTGGCAAAGATGCCTGAATTTTGCAAAGGAGAAATTATTCGTCCAGCTACTACTCGATTCACCACCAACTATATTGCATTAGACAGCCTACTTAAGAAGAAATCGGGGTTGAAGCAACTATTCACTAGCGACGGGCCAACCACAATTTCATCCGCTCAAATGCAGGTCGTATGGTGGAAAGTATAGTGCTTGATCATGCTTTTTAGACTCAATCAGAACATGTGTGCCAAGTGTTTGAACCTCTTTACAAAGTTTTACGGATCGTTGACACAGAGGTGTATCCTACTATGGGGGCAACATATCAGTTGATGCGTGTAGTGAAGGACTTGGAAAGAAAACATGGTGCAAGGTGGGTTATAAAGATAATTGATAACCGATGGTATAAAACATTATACCACGATTTGCATGCAGCAAGTATAAATTATGTCATAATTTGCAATTCATTTCTTTAGTTGCATAAGTATTATTTCTCTTATTAGAGTATGTGTTTCTTTCAACAACATATTATTTGAATCCTCGATACCAATACAGACCCGGTGTTGGAGATGATGGCACCCTTATACGTGTTGTACACAATGTATACTCTAAATTAGACCATGTATCACCGACAATTGGCCAATTTGGAAATGAGGTACACAATTACTTAAATTATGATAATTACATTGTTGGATTAAACCAACACGATTTATTGAATTCAGCTAACATGGTTTAAGGATGCAAGAATAACTTTTGGAAAACCAACATCAGTTGCTGCTCGAACAAAAATGTCTCCTAGTAAGTGTAAACATATTTCACTATCAGTTTATAATAGAATTTGTTGGAGTTATTAGACTTATCAACATTGTTTTTCATTATAGCTGAATGGTGGATTATGTATGAGACTGATGCACCAACTGTGAGAAAGTTAGCAATCAAAGTATTTTCACAAACAACTTCCTCATCTGCTTATGAAAGAAATTGGAGTACATTTGCACTCATACACACAAAGCAAATAAATAGGTTGGCTCATAGTAGGTTGGAAGAATTAGTTTATTGCTACTACAACATGAAGCTTCAAATTCGAGATAAGGAAGCAAAAACATGTCGACCGTGGTGACCCACTAGATGTGTTTGATATGGCTGCTGAAGATGATGATACAGAGGGTAACCAACTTTATCAATGGATCAGACCTTTTCATTTAGATGATGATGAAGGCAACCCAGCTCCAAGAGTTGCTGAAGAAGCATGTAATGAAGGGATAAATGTAGAAAGAGTATTAGAGGAGGAGGTAGGATCTAGCAACACTGACTCTTTGGAAGAACTTTTGCGCCCAAGACCAAGAAACACTAGAATTCCGCCTTCTTCCAATCCTACACAACCACAAGATCCTGCTGATACTAATCATAGCTCTAGTACAAGATCAGGAGACTCACCTACCACCGGAGTTGGAAATGATGAAGGATATAGTGGACCTGGAGGTAGTGGTGGATATGGAAACTATGTTGGACCATCTCCTGGATTTATGAGCCTCTTCACTAGTGAGGCAGCTATACTAGTAGGGTGATTTAAATATTTTGAATCCAAAGAAGTGGCAAGTAGCAACTATGGTTATACTCATAACCAACCATTTCCCTACCCTTCATATCCCATTCCTTTTGGGATGGAATCGAGCGGTTCATGTAAAGAATCCGAGACTCAATCTTCAAATGATTTTTCTTATGGACAACGTCAACCAATCTCGGATCCATATGGGTGAGATGTTAACAATTACATGAAAAACTATTTTGGGGATTTATCATTTAATGACTACTCTTCACAATACACTTACTCTACACAGAGAGATGATGAAGATAGTGAAAATTTTGAACCTCATAGGAACTCTATGTGGTACTAAGTCACTCATGTATCTTACAATGCAATGTATAAAGTGTAAAATATTGTAGTAAATCATTATATATAAATGATTATGGTGTGTTTAATCTTCTTTCATTAATTACAATATATTTTCTACAGTCATAGTGTTTGTTAGCTCGCTATATAATCAACTTAAATCAGTCAAATCCATCATGCAATGCATTTCCTTTCAATTTTTTGTGATAAACTAATAGATAATTGACTAAATAAACATTCTCTAAAGTTTCAATAAAAATTTCCAAGTTTTTCTTACAATTTTCGTGGTTTTTATCCAATTTTTATCGATATCAATATTTTCCCGATATTTCCGTGTTTTTGAACCACCAATATTTCCGAAACCTTCGATATTTTAGACCTTGATAGAAATAACTCTCTAAATATGGGGGCCCTAGATTATTCCTTGACAAAGTTCTCATGCCATACAAACGAAATATCGCCTAGACATAATAAAACTATTACAACTTTCCAACAAACATATCTTAATTTCATCAACCGATCAAGGGGCTAAATAAAACAACCATGGATATTCCCATATTTAAACTAAGACAATATTGCTTCCGAATATAATTGGTACATGCTTGTTTGTGCAACACAACAATAGAGACAAGTAAATAATTCATTTAATTCAATAGAAAAAAATAGAGAAACATATATTTGTTTGAAATTAAAGCAAAATAATAGACATAAAGAGCAAAAATATTTACTACGTACCGAATCGGAAGGACGAGCACAATTGCACTCGTCTGTAAAGCTCGTAGTGCAATGGCAATACTCTGGCTTTCGTAGTATTGGTGTTTGGCTACGAAACAGAGTCTTCAAAACTTCCGCAAGTTCACACAGGTTGGAATTAGGGTATTGCCAATGGACCATGTAGTGAACATCTCTGACAACACTAGGGGGTCTTTGTAGGTTGGGGTGTGGCTGGACAATGTAGGAGTCGGGGCTCAAAGCTATACGGACCATTGGGGCTGTATGTGGATAATCATCCATCAAGTCGATCCCCAAAGGAACGACAACCAACGGTTCCTCTTCAACCACTAGGTATCCGTCAAGGTGAACAATTGCTTGTAGGCCATGTTCATCAGTTAAACTAGTTTGTGCCGAAACATTCATATAATAATTGATAGCCAAAAAATTTAGAACATCATGCATAATATGGAGCCTATCTCTTTGGGAGTAGGCGGAGCGTGGATTATCAAGAATTGAGGTTAACGTGATTAACGGATCCGTGGTTGAAATCAACTTTCAACTAGAGTCTTGGCTCTTCTATTCAATTGATATTTTGAATGAGAATCTGAACTCTCAACTCAAAACTCTCAGCGGATCCATTTATAGAATGAATGAGATGCTGTTTGTGAGGGGGCATTAAACAAACAGATTAAATCGAGTGTGGGGTACATACACAATCCACAAAATGAATCTCTGTGCATATACAGACCCACGTCCAAGCACATGCCCTCCACAATTAATCCAAAAATGGCATAACATCTTAAACCCTAAAACATTCCTATTTTGGAAGTTCCAGCCAAAGAAATTATTCTCTACAATAAAATTACAAGGTTTAACATTTATACTTACAAATTCTTACGAGTTGTCTTTTCCAAGTCCTTTAAGGGTTTAATTAGTACTTTTAGAGTTGGGGACCTACCAATTGAGTCCAAGATGCTGACCAAAGCACTAGATGAAGTCAGTTATTTGAGTTTGATGAAGTCTTAAACAACCAAAGAGACTTGCCTCTTTGCAGCTTGTTTGTTAATATTAGAATTTGATTTGTTGTTTTGTATTTCAGCATACATAGAGTTTGTGCATGGATTAAACTGTTTATTCATTTGATGTTGTGATCTTATGGGGCTTTCTTTTTTTGGTATGAGATCTTATCACATTTCTTTGTTGTTATATAGAGAAGGGATAATTCACTTTACCCCCACCCACCCCATCAAATCCAACATAAAAAAGACTTTACACGAACTGGGGTTGTACTACTCACCATGAATTAACATGAAGACTTGGGTCTGGTTTGGTCTTGACCACCTAGTGAGCTTACACCTCATATTTTAACATGCAGAAATATAAATCTCTGATTGCAACATGCAATGCAATCAAACTTTTGCTTTAATTACCACACCTCATATTTTAACAAGCAGTAAATTCTTTGGATGGAACTTCCAAAATAGGAATGTTTTAGGGTTTAAGATGTTATGCCATTTTTGGATTACTTGTGGAGGGCATGTGCGTGGACGTGGGTCTGTATATGCACAGAGATTCATTTTGTGGATTGTGTATGTACCCCACACTCGATTTAATCTGTTTGTTTATGCCCCCTCACAAACAGCATCTCATTCATTCTATAAATGGATCCGCTGAGAGTTTTGAGTTGAGAGGTCAGATTCTCATTCGAAATATCAATTGAATAGAAGAGCCAAGACTCTAGTTGAGAGTTGATTTCAACCATGGATCCGTTGATCACGTTAACCTCAATTCTTGATAATCCACGCTCCGCCTACTCCCAAAGAGATAGGCTCCATATTATGCATGATGTTCTAAATTTTTTGGCTATCAATTATTATATGAATGTTTCGGCACAAACTAGTTTGACTGATGAACATGGCCTACAAGCCATTGTTCACCTTGATGGATACCTAGTGGTTGAAGAGGAACCGTTGGTTGTCGTTCCTTTGGGGATCGACTTGATGGATGATTATCCACATACAACCCCAATGGTCCTTATAGCTTTGAGCCCCGACTCCTACATTGTCCAGCCACACCCCAACCTACAAAGACCCCCTAGTGTTGTCAGAGATGTTCACTACATGGTTCATTGGGAATACCCTAATTCCAACCTGTGTGAACTTGCGGAAGTTTTGAAGACTTTGTTTCGTAGCCAAACACCAATACTATGAAAGCCGGAGTATTGCCATTGCACTGCGAGCTTTACAGACGAGTGCAATTGTGCTCGTCCTTCCGATTCGGTACGTAGTAAATATTTTTGCTCTTTATGTCTATTATTTTGCTTTAATTTCAAACAAATATATGTTTCTCTATTTTTTTCTATTGAATTAAATGAATTATTTACTTGTCTCTATTGTTGTGTTGCACAAACAAGCATGTACCAATTATATTCGGAAGCAATATTGTCTTAGTTTAAATATGGGAATATCCATGGTTGTTTTATTTAGCCCTTTGATCGGTTGATGAAATTAAGATATGTTTGTTGGAAAGTTGTAATAGTTTCATTATGTCTAGGTGATATTTCGTTTGTATGGCATGAGAACTTTGTCAAGGAATAATCTAAGACCCCCATATTTGGAGAGTTATTTCTATCAAGGTCTAAAATATCGAAGGTTTTGGAAATATTGGTGGTTCAAAAACACGGAAATATTGGGAAAATATCGATATCGATAAAAATTGGATAAAAACCATGAAAATTGTAAGAAAAACTTGGAAAGTTTTATTGAAACTTTAGAGAATGTTTATTTAGTCAATTATCTATTAGTTTATCACAAAAAATTGGAAGGAAATGCATTGCATGATGGATTTAACTGATTTAAGTTGATTATATAGCGAGCTGACAAACACTGTGACTGTAGAAAATATATTGTAATTAATGAAAGAAGATTAAACACACCATAATCATTTATATATAATGATTTACTACAATATTTTACACTTTATACATTGCATTGTAAGATACATGAATGACTTAGTACCACATAGAGTTCCTATGAGATTCAAAATTTTCACTATCTTAATCATCTCTATGTGTAGAGTAAGTGTATTGTGAAGAGTAGTCATTAAATGATAAATCCCCAAAATAGTTTTTTCATGTAATTGTTAACATCTCACCCATATGGATCCGAGATTGGTTGATGTTGTCCATAAGAAAAATCATTTGAAGATTGAGTCTCGGATTCTTTACATGAACCGCTCGATTCCATCCAAAGAACTATGTTGCAACTTCCCAATCAATATTCTAAATCCAAAGAGTACAAACTAATGGTTTAAACTTATTCTACAATTTTGAAGTCATTTCATTTTACCCACGTGATTGCAGAAATTTAGCATTTTTCTCAAAGTATGTTAAGATAAAACAATTTTTGTCAACAAGTCAGAAAAGTTATCTATATAAATCTTCATTATGTAATCTCTAAAGGTTGTTGTAGTGCTTATAAGTCCTGTCACCTCCTTATATAATTCTTGTAACTATTTAACTTTTCAAGTTTGTTGTTTCATTTTGGTTGGTTTTAAGTTTAACAAGTAATTATGATAGACATGATTAGACTAGTACCAGTCCTCACTATGTTTCTCCACTTAATTACATTTACATTTGCATAGCCAAATCTTATTTGTATTTATTAACTTTTTCAAAACTTGGTGTTCTGGACCCTAGAGCTTTCCACATGCAAGCATCCAAACAAGCCCTAAATTGCGACTTGAATCTTTACATGTATCCTCATCTTGCTCAACATTGTCATCATCATGTACAATAGCACTTGAATCAACAATACTACCAGTAGCACTTGAATCTTTGCATGTATCCTCATCTTGCTCAACATTGTCATCGTCAGGTACAGCCTCCAACAAAAAAGGAGAAGCAATTATGTTCATATTAACAATTTGAACATCATTCACTACAACCTTATCCATAACATCAATGTGAATTAATTAATCCTTCATCATTCCACATACCATAAACATGATTTTCAAATCATCCTCAGATTCCAATAAACAATTGGTGTAATCCGTAAAAGAGTATCTCAACTCAAAATGGCTGAACTTAAGCTTAAACCTACTACACAACTCATTGCACACCCAATCAAAAGAAGAAGTTGGAGACAAAATAAGCATTAAAGTTCCAACACCATAGGTGCACTTGGCCACTCTTGAATCATCCATATATCTACAAAAAACAAAAAACAAAAAAAAAAACAAAAACGACTAAGTTAGAGAAGTAGAAGTACATTGTTAATACCACGTCATAGAATGTAAGACCCGTGTCTTGAGCTTGGAAATCAGAGAACGGTGAGCAATCCCACATCGCTCGGAGAGGGAAAGGTGATGTGCCTTATATGTGTGGGCACGTCTTTAACTGCACGAGGCCTCCTGAGGCAAGATATCGTCGCTTGAGCCCGAGGGCAAGATAGTGTTCGGTTGAGCCCAGGAACAAAACCCAGCGGGCCGAGGCCTGGGCTGGGACAATATTGTGTTGTGGCAGAGTGGGGCCCACCATGTCTTCCCTGCACGAGGCCTTTTGGGAGCTCACTGGCTTCGGATTCTTAGGAACTCCGAAGTTAAGCGAGTGGGCATTGGAGCAATCCCAGGATGGGTGACCTACTGGGAAGATATTGCTCGTGAGTTCCCAGTGACAAAACCGTAAGGGCGGAGGCCCAAAGCGGACAATATCGTGTTAGGGGAGTCGGGTCGTGACATAGAACTATCTTATTAATACCACGTCATAGAACTATCTTGTTAATACCACGTCATAGAACTATCTTGTTAATACCACGTCATAGAACTATCTTGTTAATACCATTTCATAGAACAGTTTTGTAACCAAATCGAAAAAGGATACCTCCATTAATATGAAAAACGAATATAACATATTTTTAACAATAGCTCAAACCAAAACACAAGCGAAAATTCACAACCAAACCGAATCTGAAATCAATCCAAATTATAAACAAAAATAAAATAAAATCACAATTCAGAACTCAAATGAATATACAAATTCCAACGAAATCAGAAAATCCAGTAGCTTAACTCCAAATCGGTAGTAACAAAGATAAACATATAAAATTAAGAGCAATTGGATATGCATTTCAAATTTAAACTTAAAAACGACAAAAATAAAAAATGGAAACCTAATCCGAAACTTAATTAATCAAACAAGAAATCACCAAAATTCCAACTACTTCACAAGAAAAAATTGAATACAAAATCCTCAAAATCGAAGATCGCAGAACGAAGATCACATATCGCAAATCACAGACGAGTAACAAAGCTCCAATCGCAACTGATGCAGCACAAATATCACTCCCAAAATCACCAATTCAAACAATAGAACTCCAATCTACGCTTCACACCAAAAATGAAGATAAGAAGAATCGAAAACAGAGCTCTGTAACTAGAACAAACTGAGCTTCGTTCGAAGAGGTGAACGAAGCTCCTTTGGAATATTAGATCTGCTCCAACAGAAATCACGAGGCTGCGCAAACAAAAATTCAGTTATGAGATCACCAACGTAATTTTTCAGAACTTCCTATCCAAACTGGCGAGTTGTGGGTCTATTTCTCAAAATTCCACGCAAAAGGGCAAAACAGTAATGCAACATAGGTGTTGAACTGAAAAAATTGACAACTGTCAGTTTTTGAGTTTATTTTGGGTATGTTTATAAAGATTGAATGGTATAGGGTTTTGTAATAGGAAGAGGTGTAGAATAGGGTATTTAACTAAAAAAACTAAAATAATTAAACCTAACACAACAAAATTAATACAAAAACGAAGTAATATAAAATTAAATTATTTAAGAAAGAGCATATCATCTTGTTAATTAAATTATTTGTTAAATCAAATTAATCACCCTACCCTATCAATACTATACTGTAGGGTGATTTAAGCAGATCCTTTTCCAACTTTTCACCTTCACTAAACAAGGTTATGAGTTGAAACATCTCACTGGCACCCTCGCAATCGCTGCAGTTCATAATTGGAGTCTGCACGTTAAGAAACCCACGCTCTAGGAAGAATATGTGAGTTGCATGTGCCAGGGCACTTCTGATTCGAATAACTGCAGAGATCTGAAAGCAGATACGTGGTAATAAAAAACTAATCATCAAAAGCATAAGAGGTCCTACAAACTAAGTGATACTAGAAAAGGCCTAGGAGGTAACACATTATCATCAACAACTGGCCTTTAATGTCTCTCCATTAACAGCCAATTTCTGGTTAGACAACCTTTTTCCCACAAAGAAAACAAAACAAATGCATTAAATTCATAATTTATTCATTACTATTTTTTTTTCTTACAAGGAGAAGAGTTACTAAAAACACAAAAATGTGGAACCGAGTTGGACAAGATGAGGAGCAAACGTTAGGGGCTTCGCGAAACAAACCCTTGCGGCACTTTGAGTAGGTGCCCTTCATGTTCATCTTCCTGCGTCCCATGAATGTGGTTTGGTTTTTATGTATGAAACGTGTCTTCTTGATCTCACTAAATCACCGAAACAAGAGTTGAGAGTTGAGAGTTGAGTTGTGAGTTGTTGTCCCCAAAAGAAGAACAAGGTATATATATAGTACGACAGGTGCTAGGTTGCCCATGAATCCAAAGGTTTCCTCTTTTTTTTTTTTCTTTGGGTGCCTTCTAAGTCAAACAAAATGTAGGATTGTTGTGAGTCTTCTGCACGCGTTTTGTTATAATTGGAAACAATAATTATCTTAAAACTCAAATAATGGAAAACGGGTAACAACCTGGGAGATGGCTCATTCTAAGTTCCACCCGAGACCTTCTCTTTCTCTCTCTTTCTCTCAACCAATTTCTGATGCTTACTGCTCCCTTCTTCTTCTCATCTTCTCTCCGAAAATTCTTAAATTGGATTGGATCATGGCTTCCCATAGTCCTAAATTGTTTTTCTTTTCTTGATGCCTCTGTTAATGCTGTGTTTTATCAAACCTGGATTTTTTTGTTATGGTTTTTTTGTGCCCATATTGGTTGTGTGATTTTCATGTAGTGCAGACATCTTTGTTCTGGCTTTTGTTTTTGTACACCAGAACACTTTCAAAGCCCTGATGATGGGTTTCCTTCTTCAACAACTAATAAATCGTGAAGTTTCTGCTATGGAATTTTCGTGGTTGTTGCCGGCCGCCCTACTTTTCGTAACCATATAAGTATTTAAAAACTTCCTATCATCCAAAAATTGTGTGTTTTGTTGAGACACATAATGTCTTTGGAAAGGAAGTTTCGATTGTTTTGGTTATAATCAGTTTTGTACTTCTCCTATAAATTGATCAGGTGGATTGCTATTATGTTGGAATGATGCTTCTCTTCATGAACGTTACCCACAAAGACATGTCCAAAATTCTATTTGGAGCTCTCTTTCTAATAAACTCCTTGGCATTTGCCTATCTTAATGATTGCAGATTTTAATAATGTTTTAAACACTATGAACGTTTGGGAGGATCCTCTACTTGACATTGCTTTTCTCTTTGGTTCCAAAATTTTCTTAGGCCTCATTTGTGAGTGTTTTTGGAGTAACAAAATGTGCTTCTAAATGAGTAAAAGCGCTTTAGTCTTTTAAAAATAGTTATTAAGCGCTTTGGGTGAGATCCAAAAGCACTTTTGTTTTGGAAAAAGCACCTCTCAAGTGCGGGAAGCACTTGACTCTTCTACCCAGATTATAGTCTAATTTATATTTAAGTTTGATAATTGTACTCCTCAGTCATAAACTCTATTTCGTTTTCAGAGTATTGGTTTCTTGAGGATTCCGAACCCTTACATTTGGAATCTACGTATTTTCTTACATTTCATTTAATCATAGCTTTTGTAATAATCTAACGACCTATAACATGACACGTTAATTACTATAAAATTCTGTTTTATCTTATGAGATTTATCATATTATTTTAACAGTCTTAAGTGCAATTTTACCCTTCTAGTAATTTTTTTTTAAAAAAAAAGAAAAAGGAAAAAGAAACCAAACCCAGCACACGTAACTTCCCCCATCGACCACGCACCTCCCTCCCCATCTCTTCCTTTCTCTGTTTCTTCTATTTCTCATTGTATTTACAAAAACCAAAGTAATCAAAATCTAGAAAGAATTTTTACAAGAAAAAGTTCGTAAGGGAAGAAATCAAAACCCCAAATCAGATATACTAGATTTCAATTATAAAAAACAAAAAACAAAATCAAAAACCACCTCATAGATTAATGAGATCAAACAAATTCCCACACCACAGCCAAATGATACTTTATAGGCCAGTTTTCACAATACCCACAACTTCTCTCTCTTCTTAAAGTTCTCCAGAATCTTCATTTGATCATGAGATGCAATTAAAATCAGCTTGTGTGACCCACGAGACAACCATAGCAAACATGGAAAAGGTAGTCTGAGTACACGTCAAAGTTTGCAGACCGGTGGAGTGGTGATGCGACGATGGTGGTGCCAGAACGGTGTGGGCTTGGTTTGTTGTTTTTTCCTTTTTTCTTCTTATTTTTATTGGAAGGGTAAAAGTAGACTTTTAGACTGTTAAAACTTAAAAATAAATTTATGATAATTGACGTGTCATATTATAAGTCTTTAGATTATCACAACGATTAAAATTATGTAAAATACAAGTAAATATATAAATACTAAATGCAGAGACTCCGAATTCGAATAAAAGTAAACTTCTACTAAATAATATCGAGAAGAAAAATACGATTAGAATAAGATTTAGAAGAGAAAACATATTTGGTTATAGCTTCATCTAGTTCTTGTTCTTGGAGTTTGTCTTACACTGTCCTGCCAGTCAGGCATTGACCAAATTGACCATCGTCACAAATGCGCTGAAAAAAAAAACCCGAAGCCGACTTGCAGCTCTCAGCTATGAACCAAAAAAAGAAAAAACCAATAAAGCCCCACACGCATCCAACTCTCTATATCTATTCATTTTTCGGCTATTTTTTATTATAAAAAACCAGCAGCCCAAATTGACCATCGTAAAAGGATAAAATGGTAAAACGACGTCCGGTCCAGGTTCAACGTACCAACCAAACCAACTGGTGGTATCCAACTTTGGCTTCGCCAGATTAACTCCACGCGCCCCACTCCTCCGCACTCAGAGCGTAACAGTTCTGCACAGTCTTGGAATCAGAAACGTTCCCGCGGCGAGCACGTGACATTGCAACGTCAGCGCGTACGACAAACATTTAAAATACATAAAAATAAAACACTATAAATCTTTAAAGGCCGAAATGGAAAAATTAAAAAGCCTCTTCCTTCTGGTTTGCTTTCCACCCACTCGCCCTTCACCACTCATTCCCACTACGCAACTCTCTGCTGCTTCTCTCTCTCTTTCTTCGTTTTGATTGGTATGACGACGACGGCGCCGTTCGGAGCTGCGAACACGGCGGTGTTGGGGGAGCCGAAGGCTCAGATCGCGAGGTTTCAGGGGCTGAGGTCAGCAAACTCCCTTGGTGTCAGCAGAAGCCGACACGTGTCTCTCTCGTCGGGTTCCTCTTCGCTCATTCGTGCCGTCGCTACGGTGAGTTTTTCACCATCTGATTCTCTGTTTTGTTTCGGAGAGATTGATTTCTCTGTTTGGGTGCTCAGAAAATGCGAGAAAATGAAAAATAAAAGAAATATGATAAAATTAACCTTCTTTTATGTGTTATGGTGAGACATTGAGACAAAATGTGGCAAAATATAAGAATATAAGCACTTTGTTTTAATTGTTTTGCTGATTGGCTCTCATTTATGTTGGTTTCTTCTGTTTGGATTATGGTGAAGGAAAACGTGGCTGTGATAAACGGGTTTAGACTGCATTCTTTCAATTTAATACCTGCCACTGTCACTGTGAAAAAAGTTGATTTTTTTTTTTTTTTCAAATTATGGGTGAATACAAGTTTTAGAAATTTCCTTTCTCAGTTTTAGAAGAATTAAAGTATTTTCTTTTTTGCTTATTTTTCCAATAATGTTTTTATTGTGTAATAGAGGAAATGGGTGTCCAATGTTTTTGCTTCCTGCTTTTATAGCCGTCATATTCTTTTGTGATAAAGGATTATTTGCCTCTTCAAATGACTTAGCTCGTAAAAACCTGAACTTTTTTGTTGCACCCAGTGGTTTCAAATGTGATGTGAAGTTCCTGAATTCCTCGTGAAAGGGCTATTGTGCTTTATTGAGTTTTATCACTTGGTTAGGAAACCTACAATTTTCGAAAATGAAGGCTCCTAGAGGGCCTCATGAATCAGAAAATTCTGAATGATAGTTAGATTGTCTATTATTAGTTCTTTAGTACGAAAAGTGCTTGTTTTAATAGTTTCTGTGTATTGCAGCCTGCAAAGCCTGAAACTGCAACTGAAACGAAGCGGAGTAAGGTTGAAATATTCAAAGAACAGAGCAATTACATAAGATACCCTCTTAACGAGGAGATTTTGACAGACGCCCCGAATATAAATGAGGCTGCTACACAACTCATCAAGTTCCATGGGAGCTATCAACAATACAACCGAGATGAACGTGGTGGAAGGTCCTACTCATTTATGCTTCGTACCAAGAACCCTGGTGGAAAAGTGTCAAACCAACTATACTTGACCATGGATGATCTTGCTGATCAGTTTGGAATTGGTACCCTTCGTTTGACCACAAGACAAACGTTTCAGCTCCATGGTGTTGTGAAAAAGGACCTTAAGACTGTAATGAGTAGCATCATTCATAGCATGGGTTCGACCCTTGGCGCCTGTGGTGATCTTAACAGAAACGTTCTTGCTCCTCCTGCTCCAATACAAAGAAAAGATTACCTTTTCGCACAGCAGACTGCAGAGAACATTGCAGCACTGCTGACTCCTCAGTCTGGTTTTTACTATGATGTATGGGTGGATGGAGAGAAGTTCTTGACAGCAGAACCTCCTGAAGTAACAAAGGCCCGCAATGATAATTCTCATGGAACAAACTTCACTGATTCACCCGAGCCCATTTATGGAACTCAGTTCTTACCCAGGAAGTTTAAAATTGCAGTTACAGTGCCAACAGACAACTCAGTGGATATTCTCACAAATGATATCGGTGTTGTGGTTGTTACTAATGATGAGGGGGAGCCTCAAGGGTTCAACCTATATGTAAGATGAAGTTATTCCCTAACATTTACATTTGAGCTCATTTTCTCCACAAATATGGTTTCTTATAATTTTCATTGCAGGTGGGTGGTGGTATGGGAAGAACGCATAGGTTGGAAACCACTTTTCCCCGTTTGGCTGAACCACTTGGTTATGTCCCCAAAGAGGATATCCTGTCTGCAATTAAGGCTATAGTTGTTACACAAAGAGAAAATGGGAGAAGAGATGATCGAAAGTATAGTAGAATGAAATATTTGATCAGCTCGTGGGGCATTGAAAAGTTCAGAAGTGTAGTTGAACAATATTATGGAAAGAAATTTGAGCCATTCCGCGAGTTGCCAGAGTGGGAATTCAAAAGTCACTTGGGGTGGCACAAGCAGGTTTGTTGTGGTGATTTTGACATACAATTTTTGATGTTTTTGATTCTGTCTCAAGGTTTGAAACTACAATATCTTCACTGTCTTATGTATTACCTATTTGATATATAACTCTAGTAGATCATACTGTTTACACTGTTGCCTATTTTATTGGCTCCATTCCCATCTTCCAGTACCTTTCGCCCCAGATGTATGTCCTGAGTTTTTGTATTTTTTTGGTAGGGTGATGGCAGTTATTATTGCGGGCTTCATGTCGATAATGGTCGTATTGGGGGAGTTATGAAGAAGGCATTGAGAGAGGTTATAGAAAAGTATAATTTGAGCATAAGGATCACACCAAACCAGAACATCATATTGTGTGATATTCGCACTGCATGGAAACGACCCATCACCACCATTCTTGCAAAGGCCGGTCTGCTGGTAAGATGTTTTTCTTTTACTCCCTCTTCATCAGACATCAGTATGAACTTGTGGTTACTGGATGCTCACTTCCTATTCTGTGAAATATCTTTCACTGCCAAGTGAAATTTTTCAACTCAGTAGGACGGAGTATCTTATTCAACTGAGGTGCTGTCTATCTGGAAATGGTGATGTTTCTACTGCTTTTTGCAGTAATCTAGTGTGGAATCTAGGCTGCAAATGATTTTCTCGTAGGATCTAGTGGGGGAAATCATGTAGGCCCCATATGATCTCAATGGATATACTCCTTGATTCTCAGTTTGAATCTTTTAAACTCAGATAGTGGTCAGGAGTTATGCAAACAATTATTGTTTAACTTATTTGGTCTTAAATTTCTTGAACTGTTTGGGTTGTGTCTATGATAAAATGTTTTTTAGGTTATGAATTTTCATCATTGGGGATAATACTGACCAGTTCCGATTGTGGCAGCATCCTAGGTTCGTAGACCCTCTCAACCTAACTGCGATGGCATGCCCAGCCTTCCCACTTTGCCCACTGGCAATAACTGAAGCTGAACGGGGTATACCTGACATTCTTAAGCGGGTTCGAGCAGTATTTGAGAAGGTATTACCATGATTACAAGCATGTTCCACGAAACACTAACTAATAAAATGTGGAAAATCAAGATCATGTGTGGATAAGGAATCAGAATGCATGTAACAAGTATATCTTTCGAATTTCAGGTTGGTCTGAAGTACAATGAATCTGTAGTTATAAGGGTGACTGGCTGCCCTAATGGATGTGCTAGGCCATACATGGCTGAACTTGGACTAGTTGGTGATGGTCCCAATAGCTATCAGGTATTTTAAATACTGGTTCATGTGTCACAATTTTTCTCATGCTGGAATGCAGATTGTCGTGAAAGCAACTGATATTTTATTCGTTTTTCTGCTTGTGTTCAAATAGATCTGGCTTGGAGGAACACCCAATCAAACCTCAATAGCAAGAAGCTTCATGAACAAGGTCAAGGTTCAAGACCTTGAAAAAGTTTTGGAACCTTTGTTTTATTATTGGAGACGTAAACGACAATCTAAAGAGTCATTCGGAGGCTACACAAACCGCGTGGTAAGTGGTGAAATAAGATTATAAGATTATTGTGCTATATTTAGGCCTGTCACAGATGAAGTTTGTTTAATCTCAAATTTGGGGAGTTTACATGGGTTTGTTAAGAAAATTTGTCGGTCATTGGAATGGCTGATAGCTATGGTTGTGACTCTAATTGGTATATTATATCAGGGATTTGAGAAACTTCAGGAGTTGGTTGACAAATGGGAAGGTCCGGAGGTGACACCAGCTCGTTACAACTTGAAGCTTTTTGCTGATAAGGAGACGTATGTAGCTGTGGATGAACTTGCAAAGCTGCAGGATAAGACTGCTCATCAGTTAGCCATGGAAGTCATTCGCAATTTTGTTGGTTCCCAGCAAAATGGGAAAAGCGAATGAGTGTGCAAAGGTGAATCAACTTATGAACTTGCAATGTTGTTGCTCCCGGGCAAAGTGGCCAAGGTGAATGAGGAACAATGTCCCTGATTCTCTCTCCAAGCTGTTACTTTTCGGTAACCGAAGGAACAAATAGGATACTGGATTTGGTATTATTCTGTATCAAGGTTTTGCGTCTTTTGATTTTTCTTGAACCCCGAGTTTGTATAATTAGCTTGGATTGCGTATCCTATTTGCGGGCAAAAATACTCTTCTTTAATTATTATTTTTTCTTAATAAAATGTTAGTTTTTGGGTATTTAGATTATCATAAAAGGATCATATCTTAGGACTAGCCAGATTTAGTTTTTGGCCATGTTCCCTTCTACATTTTTTTGGCAGAGGACTAGCCAGATTCTTATGCTTCACAATGAGGTGATGGTCTTCAATCAAAGCACACCATTTCTTGGCGGCAGACTTCCTCTAAGCAAAGCGTCTACAGTTAGCCAACACAAACTCTCAATGATCGCATCTCAAATGGAAGCTGTGGTCCTTTGTTACGAGGTCCAATCTTCTCCTTTGATTTTGTTCTTTGATATCCGGGCACCACGTTCATGTTGTGTGTATTACCACAAATTTCATTACTATTGATTGATTGATGCATAAAAGTGAAGTTGTTCATCACAGTTATATGATTGTTCTTAGCCAGAGCGTTACATGAAAATTCCATTAACGATCGCATTAACTTCATATATCGATGTGACGAGTGCACCGAAGAATTTCTCTTGCTCTTAAAACGGATAATCTAATAACAAGACATGCTACAATTACAAATCACTAGTCTCAAACCAAATCATCAACCAAACAGAGATTGAAACATAAAATATATATATATATTCGAATAGAAATTCATTTCAGTATATATGGAGATCACTATGCTGATTTGGGTGCATTTTTGCTCACCACTTTAACCTTAGGTGTATGCTCACCATCATCCTCAATACTTGACACGTGTCCATAGACATAACCATTGTTCCATAAATACAAAGCAAAAGTTAATTATGGTTATGCCTTTGGACACGTGTCAAGTGTTAAGGATGGTGGTGAGGGTACACCTAGGGTTAAAGTGGTGATCAAAAATGCTCCTATGCTGATTTGGTAATCGCACTACTTATGTAATACAACGTTCAAATATATGGATTCTCAAAGGAAGAATAATGTTCATGATGTATGCAAATTAATCATCAAACAAAAATTAAATGAATACTTCTCATTCGAAGATAAAATATAAGATACAAATTATTATTTAAAGGGCTTGATGATGAAGAAGCCCAGAAGGAATATAAAAAATAAAATAAAAAAAATCTCTATTTGAAGACTAACAGAAGGCTTGACGAAACCCTAAACAAAATTCAAGAAAAAAGGAAATTAAAATCGGAATACAACCAGCTTGGACTGCTTCTATAGGACGCACACATATAAGCGCTTTTTCTAAACGTGCTTTTATTAGAGGAATGTAAAAATAAAAATAAATAAAAAAATTATTGAAAGTGTTTCTTAGTCGTCTTTCCAAAACCTAAACATGCCCAGATTGATCTTTTTCTTCACTAGAAGAACCAATCTCAGAATTATTATCCTTGGTGCGAGAGTCTTTCCTCTTCATCTCCTGATCTATCTTAAAATCCAGTATCTTTATGAAATGTTTTAGGGTAGCTATATTTTTCTTTTGTTCATCCTCTCCAACATGCTCACACAACCCGTACTTGTGCAATTCCACATGATCTATACCATCTTGCACTGCTTTCTCTTCTTTCTCTTGATTGGCTTCTAAATCGTCATCAATAACACCATCATCATCATCATCATCATCAAGAGTACAAGAATCTTGTTCGCCAAGAAATCGATCTAAGACAGAGACTGCGGAGGGGTGACCGTATACATGGGGTTCGTTGGCTGGGGAAAAGACGATAACGCCCATCTCGGAACCAGAAGAGGAGGAGGAGCCAAGGCCAGTGGTTTCGCGAAACAAACCCTTGCGGCGCTTTGAGATGGTGGCCTCCATGTCTATCTTCCTGCGTCCCATGAATGAATGATTTGGTTTTTAGATATGGAACGTGTCTTCTTGATCCGACTAAATCACCGAAAGAAGAGTTGAGTTGTGAGTTGTTGTGATCGAATACCCCCCAAGGGAAGAACAAGGTATATATATATATAGGATGGCTACGGCTAGGTTGCCCATGAATCCAAAGGTTTCCTCTTCTTTTTTTTTTTTTTTTTTGGGTGCCTTCTAAGTCAACAAAGTGTAGAATTGTGGTATGTTTTCATTTTATAATTTGTTAATATATAAACTGATTTAAAATAATAATTAAAGCAGCCTTTCTTCCGCACGCGTTTTTGTTATAATTGGAAACAATTATCTTAAAACTTTGGAAAAGGGGTAACTATTCTTTTTATTATATTTGTTGGGGTCTGAAGGGGTAACTATTCTTGGACTTGACAAATCCAAGAACTTTTAATGTTTAAGTTTCTTCTTTCTTTAGAGTGTCTTCTAAGCCACCATGAGATGTGTGAAATTAGGCACGTAGGTCAAAGGGATGCGATACGAATGAGAGTAAAAATGGTTGAGAGAAAAATATAGAGTAAAATTTCAGCAAGGGTTATGTGAAATTAACATAAGTTTATATTGGCAATTGTCACAGAAGTTTTTTTTTTTGTCTTCCTTTTATTTGAAACTAGGAAAGAATCTACAATGAAGGATTAAACTTCAGAAATTCTAGGAAGAAAAAAAAACTTGGAAATTTGAGTCCATTTAAATTCAATTTGAGTTGGTGTTCGTTCTAAAACGCCAAGACATGAAAGTTATTAACGGGTGAAATTGGAAAGCCGTAATACCGGAACTACACATGTAACACGAGTTTCAGTGGTTCACCCATAAATTGGATTTTTCCAAGAATTTATAGAAGAAGAAGAGGAAGATGCCAGATTAATAGGATTGTCCCAAGAAAAGATACAAAGAGCATACAAGTTCTACAAATTTTACATTACAACCACCATGAGTGACGGAATCAAAGCAAATGATCATAAAACTGATCCCTCATCAGTTGCGGCAGATACGAGCAGTAGGCATCGTGACACAAACAGGAGCATACTTCTCCTTGGCTTCTTTTGTCCCACGCTTTGGCTCGCCAGCCATGGCAGCCTTGGCTATGGAGCATGCAGCCGCAGCTGCAGCAGCAAACATCAGATCCCTCCTCCCACTGCTGCTGCTGCTGCTGCTGCTCTTCTTCATTTCCAAGCTGCCCTTCTCTGCTTCTGGGGCACTTGAGGCGTTGGCCACAATGAGGCTCCTGCGAGCGGTTGAAGGTTTGGTGATGGTTGAGGCTGAGCCAGCGAGGAAGGAGGCTGCCATGGTCATGGAAGCCATCTCTGCAAATTTGATTGGTTTATCTTTTCTCTTGCTTTTGGTTTTTGCCTCTCAATCTGACTTGCAGTATGTGAGCAGAAGTGAATTCTGGCTTGGTTTAAAGTCCTAAGTGAAATGAGAATGTGCTTCCTAGAAACAATAGCATCATCCATTTCCTTATCGACAGAAATATTTAGGCAAATGGGTTGTTGCCACGTGTCTTGCTTTATCCTTCTGAAAACTCTTGGCTCCGGAAGCCTCCTCACTTCAGCTAGACAAACAAAAGCAGACTCGGCCAATTACCAATTGCACAGAAATGAACTTACCTGAAGTTAAATAAATAGAAATGGCCAAAGGTCACTTTTGGTATTTGGTCCTAATAGTTTCAATTCGATCATTTGTGTCATTGTAGTGATTGTAGCAATTTAAGGACAACTAAGGAATTCCGTCAATTTTATTCACACCGTCAGGGGTATTTATGTACATTTCTGCCATTTTATTCAAACTGAAACTCTCCATTTCATGTTAAGGCCATTGACAAATTTCCCCAAATCTCACAATAGAAACCCGAGTTTTGGAAGAACCTTAAACCCAAATTACCATTTTCGCACCATAACATGAAATGGAGAGTTTCAGCTTAAATAAAATAGTTGAAATGGTAGAATTTGACATAAATACCCTCACAATAGAAACCCGAGTTTTGGAAGAACCTTAAACCCAAATTACCATTTTCGCACCATAACATGAAATGGAGAGTTTCAGCTTAAATAAAATAGTTGAAATGGTAGAATTTGACATAAATACCCCTGACGGCGTTAATAAAATTGACGGAATTTTTTAATTGTCCTTAATTGCTACAATCATGAAACTACAATGGCAAAAATGACCAAATTGAAACTACAGGGACCAAAAGTGAAAAAGAGGCAAACTATAGGGATCAAAGGTGACTTTTGGCCAATAGAAATTTATAGTAATCCCCATTTCTAGCATTAAGCACTTAATAATATTTACAAAACTGCATTTTACACTCCTAGTTCATCTTTAGAGCCCAAAAACTCCACTTATTTAGCAAATTTAAAACACCATAAAGAAGTGTCAAACTCTTGAGAAGGATGGAATAAGCATGACCCTTCAACATGGAATTCTGTCAGAATATCATGGAAGATCCTCTTCATGGTGAAAGGGCAAAACATTCACTTAACAAATAAAAATAAATCTCTCTTCTGCATCTCTAACTAATACCAAGCTTCAGGAAAAAACCAAAATCTAGGAGCACCACCAACCACGATGATAGGTTCAGAGTCGTGTAAGTTTTAGCCAATCGATTAAATACCAAAGATATTCCAGTAAAGTAACATTGTTTGGGCCTGATTTTTACACAATTAATGTTAAGGTCATATTTGGCTAAGTCGTGGCTTGTGCCTTAATATTTATTGAATATCTGGGCCAATTTATGGCTTGAAATTGGTACTTAAGTGAAGGGGGTAAATTAAAACCCCGATAGACAGATTTAAGACAACAATGATTAATTGTTCCTAGTAACAATATGACTAGTCAATTACTAGTCATAGATCTATGAACAAACAAGCCCAGCACAGATTCATCACAAATCAAATATAAGAACCTGCAAGTCTAAAAGATAACTACGTGACAACCTAGGCACTCAGAAGGATCCATCAATCTAGGCATCCCTTGTGCTAGCAACAACTAGAGTGAATGGTGTGTGAACATTCATCAACATATCAGAGATAATATATACAGTATGGCTAGCAAGAACAACACACTAGAAATGTTCACCCAGAAACCCACCATTGGGAAAAACTGGGGGTCATCATTCCGACCAGGCAATCCACTAAGTCAAGAAGATTCTTACAAAAAAAGTAATCACAAGCTCAAACAATCCTAGGTCTATTTACGAAATGAGCACTACCTCCCTCTGCAACATTCTTCTCCAAACTTAGTTAAGCTAGTAGCTTGTCATTCATGGAAATGACAGCTAGTCCATCGACTTCTTCACCCCATGGCACCGCAACTCGGCTCGGATTGTCACCAATGAATGAAATATAGATTTAGATATGAAAGGGTCAATTCCTTCAAGAAACCATACTCTTGAAGAAATCAACCAAGAATCTGATTTAGACAAAAAAAGATGACTAGTCATAATAACCCATATGCAGACTCAAGAAGATGACTAGTCATAATCGAACCCAGATGCGAGACAAAAGAAGATGACTAGTCGAATCGAACCCGGATGCAGATAAAAGGAGATGACTAGTCATAATCGAACCTAGATGCAGATTATAAAAAGCATAGCAGATTTTTAAAAACCATTTTCAAAATCTCACAATGGAAAACCTTAGAGAATGCAGAGTATAGGTTTGACTCTCAAAATTTCTCAATGGGTGAAGTAGATTTCAAAAATAAATGCATATTTCAAAAGCTATTTGAAAACCTCATTTGAAAAGCCATGAACACTCTCACACAAACCAAAGAGAAAACCAAGTTTTCCAAAATGGTGTAAATGAAGGAGATGGGAGATGAAAACTTTGATGTGCAAAGATTTGGTCAGATTTTCTCAAAAAGAATTAGCTTTCAAAATGAAATCTTGAAATCTCATTTCTATGCCATGAACACTCTCAAACAAACCAAAGAGAAAACTAAGTTTTCCAAAATGGTGAAAATGAAAGTGAAGAGAGATGAAAACTTTGTATCACTAAACAAAAGTTTGAGAAATGAAATTTCAATGAAAGCCCCAAAGGAATTTAAGAACCCATGAACTCTTCTCTCAAAAACCAAAACCTAATTTATGCACCATCTCTCACTAGAACTCTTTCTCTCTCTAAAACCCCATCTGAAAAATGTAAAATGAAGAGTTGAAGAGTCCAGACCAGCCCCAGCCATTTTGGTAGGTCAAAAGGACACATGGTAACCAATGATTGGACTTATAATAAGCAAAATCACGTGCCTTAGTTAAAAATCCCGTGCTGGAAATATTTGCATATATGACTAGTCATCTAGCCAAAATATGACTAGTCATCTAGACAAAAATCAAAACACGATATGACTAGTCATCTAGACAAAAATCAAAATATGACTATAATGATATATATGCATGTAGGAGAACACTATAATGGATGCAATGCATACATAAACATATTACCTTCACTGAGCTTGATTGCATTGGGCAATTATGAAGTTGATCTCAGCCACAATAGTCAACTTTGCAGTAACATGAACTAGCCTAAATTCTTTGAGCTTGATCATACATATGAGATTACATGTTTGTCAAGGAAAGCTAAAAACATTAGTTAAACAAAACCTAACATGGCTAATATTAAGGGAATTATTATTTATAGGATAATTACCTATATTAAAGAGATATTCTCGATAATTACTTGGCAGTGAAGGTTATCAATTAAATAATTTATTCTGATTGATCATGATCCAATCTTGACCGTGACCTAATGCGAGACTACTTTCTTTGTGCTAGGATTGTACATATCAAAAGAGAATATGCTTCACGATCAATTTACACAACTTTTCAACAACAAACTCTACACAAAAACCCTAGCTCTTTCATTCAAAGACCAGTTTACTGGTTTTTGCTATGCCAAGCATCCTTAGTATCGATTGTCAACTGATCTCGATCAGTTTAAGGCTATTCTGATTTCCTCTTGCAACTGTTATGATCCTTACTTGTTTGTCACTTGATCCTGAGCTCTGTCTTGAACCAGAACTAATACAAGGTGGTGGCACGCTTCCTCGCCTATTTTCATTGCTTTACCATTTAATTTACTGTTTTTCCCCTTTACCTTTTGTATTAGAGAAATATGAAGTCCTCATTTGTCTTGAGGCATAGAAAAGAACCTTCATTTAAGTAGTTTACCATTGCAATCACAATCTTTTTATTAGAGTTAGTTTACTTTGTGCACAAGTTTTCTTTATTTATTTACGTTTATTTTATTTCACAAGTCTATTAGAGTTCTAACACTCCTAAAGTGGCACACTCACAATTTACACATTCTTTTAGTCCATTCCTTGTCACGTTCGTTACTGGTGCCAAATATCCATTGTAACTTGTTATATGTTGGTCGATTACTTGATACCTTTAATGCTACTACCTTCTATTATACACATTACTATTTCCAGGATCTCAAGACTCACGACACGATTAGGCATGGTAAACAGATTTGGGGTTATATTATTTAACATTACCAACTGGAATAGTTAATGATCTTGTCGTTAATATTGTTCAAGGAATCGAAATGGACAGAATTATCAACTTTACAAAATCTCAAGAACTCGCTCTGTCATTTCATCAAATACCTGGAGTGCATATGTGCAAGTGTCAATTTATATCCACAACTGGTCTCAGACCAGCGCCAGAAAGTTTAAGTTAGAGAAATTTACCATCAATTGTGGAATTGAAGTCATATGCAGCTGATTATTTTTGAGAGACCCATTTGCATTTGCTAAAGGTTGAGCAAGGGGAGGGGTGTTTTCTTCTTTGTTGGAATTGATGAACACAACGCCATGTTTGATGCAAAGAATTGCGAATTTGAGTTGGAAATTGATCAAAAGAGAAAACCTTTGGATGATGAATTGAGAAATAGGCTGGTTGATATGGAGAAGAAGGCACGAAGGAAGAAAGTTTTCAAAGATTGTGAATACCAGGACAAAAGTTGACGTGTGGCCATTTGGAAAGAGGAATTTGTTGAGGCATTCCACTCATCCCCTGTGGGACACAAACTTGCAACTCCATTTGACAAGACAAAGAGCCATCTCTCCCTGCTGCACTTTTTTCTCTAATTTTTTAAATGGGTTTATTCTTTCTAAAAGCCAATTTTCATTTTTATACCCCTCAACCGCATCTTGCTCTTATTTCCTCCTTAGTTTGGGTTTTCTTTTTGGCTTTCCTATTATTTCTCTACTTCCTAAATAAATATTATTTTTTCCTATTTTTGGAGGATTCTCTTTTGGTCTATAAATATTCAGTTTTAACCTAAGACCTAAAAAAAAAAGCCTTCCACCATATTTCTACACCATATTTTCATACACCTATAGAAATATCAGAGAGAACCAAGAATTTGCTACTGCACTACTTGAGGAGCTTTCGATGGTGTTCCTGTGGAGATTTCGAAGATCAAGTCCATCAGCCAAATCAGTTTTATGACAATAATTCTCTTGTTCATATTTTCTTTTGTCATGAACTAATTTCCCTTGCTAGGGCTACAATGTAGCCTAACCATGAACACTTAATTTTTATAGTTATATTAATTTATGATTATTATTCCATATTGAGTATTTGTTACTGTTCTTAATGCTATAAATATCTAGCTAATATTTAACTGATGATCCAAGTGGAGACCGAGAGGAGATGCTTCTTGTAACAAATATCATGACTTAAATGAGTACCCGAGAGGGACTAACATGACTCACGCAATTCTTGCATGTTCTCATATAACTTAATGGGTTCTTGATTAGTTAAATCCATTGCTCGAGAGAGAGTAGGTTATTAATTGAGAATACTTTTGGTTGAGCCCGAGATGGGATATCGAATAAATTAGGAGAAACCAACTGTCAACATGGATAGTAATTAGGCTTAATTGGCTATAAGAATTAAGTGGAATTGGTTATGGTGAAATCGGATGCCCTAGTGTCTCATCAACTTGATTTTCCATTGTTAATTAAATTGTTATTCTTTTATAAATTATTTTAGTTTAGTTAAATTAATCAATCTTCTCCAACAACTGTTCAAATAAACTTAAGAATGAATCATAATTGGTAATTAATAGGAAATCACAATCTTCGTGGGAACGACACTCTACTTACTTTTATATTACTTGTGCGGATTGTGCGCTTGCAATAAAATTCACAACAGGCTTCACTAAATGCTTTCCAGTTGATACTCGAAATGAATTGAGAGCAACCAAGAGACAGAGAACATAGGCTCTTAGTTCTTAATTTATGCCTTCTATTATGTTTTGAACTAGTGCAACTTTTGCTTTTGTGATGTGGCCATTTTATCAAATTTGGTAATTTTTGGTAATTTTTATCATCACTTGGAAATGGTTGTATTCCGGATTATGTGATTATGTTCATTCACTATTTTTAACTGCAAATTTGGAAAAGGATGTGTGTATTTTGAACTCAATGGAAAATGGAAAATGATTTGTATCTTATGAAGTACAAATTTTAAGTACATATGTGGAAATGGATGATTATACATGTTGAAGTGGATTTCTGTGTACAACTAGACCCATAAATGCAAAAACAATCTATACATTTGGAAATTGCCTAACATTTCATATATAAACATCTTTCATACAAATTGATATGGGAGATTATAGAAACCACTTTCATACACATAAAGCACTTTGATTTTCCAAAATGTTCCACAAATGGCCACAAAAAAACATCACCCAAGTCTCCTAAATTGTAGAACCTAAAATTGAAGTGCTAATTTCACATTCTTGGAAGATCCAGCCTCTCTCCATTCTAGTACTAGCATTCCCAACAACGCAATCAAAAAAATCCATGAACCCATAAGACTTGTTCGTAGAAATCTATGTGCTTTCGAGGCAGCTCTAACCTATATTTTCAATTTCATGCTTTCCTCTTCCTCCTTGCATAATCGTTTCAATAGTTCATGTATCACAATCTTCGACCTTTCGCATACCTGTGGATCATACCATTCAAATAATGCACACTTCTTCTTCCTCCATAATTGACCCAACCCCAAAATCTTATCCCAGGGTTGTTCTCAATCCACGACGTTGATAGACGACATTGATTGCCGCAACGACAAATGGGCGGGCCCACTTCGAATCTCTATTTGCAAACATCATCTGTCTTCGCTCTCTCGGCAATTTGGAAGCTAGGGTGTCGATTTGGGGCTTAAGGTCCGCGGATGTTTCGTTGACATGAGATGTCGAAAATGCCCTTTAAAATTTGTCCACGTGGCGGATAACGGATTTCGTGACGATCTCGCTAACAGAATGGGTAAATTGTAGGGTTTCAGGTGGGTTTGAGTATGTACTCGTGACACGCGCAAGGAGGCGGGGGGTTGGTTCACATACACTACTAAGGCGTCATGGTGGTTCTAACACGAGACTAATGAACTGCAAGTCAAGACCCTTATCCACTACCGTTGGCAAAAAAAAATACCCTCACTTTGATAAAAGAAAATAAAAACAGAAAAAAAAGTATCTACCAAACATGTTTTTTTCTTTTGTTAATGCGGGCCCCAATCCCTAAGAAAACCGAAAGTAGCTCACAATAAATGTACGCCAAGATACATGAGGGGTGCAAGTTGGATTGGAAATTCCGATTCCAACCGCTTCCGATCTGAATTTTTTTTATTTTGGAAAGTTCAAATCAATTCCGACATCCGAAAATTCCAAATTATGAAATAACCATGGATTGGAATTGGAATGAATCTCTAGATTCCAAAAAATACAGCATTATGAAATAGACTGGGGTTTCAAAGTTAGAATACACCCAATGACTAATTTCATGTTGAACTAAACATGATTTAATCACCAAATAGACATAGACAAGTTGTTCTTTAAAGGATAACAACATCTAAATACTATTATAGTAGCATATAATAGTTTTAAAACTTTCGGTATGAACTTTCAATTATGAGTCAATTTTAACCTTTCAAATGGTTGGGCATGTTTAAAATTTTGAACTACTTTTCAAAATTTTCCAAGAAAAATCTTTTTTGGATTGGAAGATAGTTAGTCACGTTGTACCAAGAAAAAAAAAAGCGAAAAGAATCTTTCATTTCCAATTCCCTGGGAAAGACTAAGCCATTGCCACTAATATGCAGAGTAGTCGAATGCTATCCTTCCCCAATAATTCTTTATAGGGTAGAGCAAGGGGTTGATGGCATTGAGCTATAATGGATACACCAGAGTCATCGGTTACAAAAGTTGAATCACGTTTATTAGAGCGATGATGCTGTGCGGGGGAAGCATGGTGGACAGACCCCTCACGTCCCTCGTGCACATTTTGTCTTGTTTTGGTCTCCCTTCTACACCTGGTAGGGAGCCATGCAAGTTTTGGTATTTTGTTATATTTCCAGTGCTATCTGACTCTGTTTTATCTCATCACTCTTATTATGCCTTGTTTTCCTTCTGATCTTGGTGGGCCTCAGTTCACCGGGTTGTATATAGTATATACATCCAAGCCCAGCTTTTTTTTCCTTGGGGTTTTACCAGAAAGGATAAATACGAATGCAAAATGTTCAAATAACCCAGCTCCTCTAAAATTGGACAATCTGGTTTAATCACTGTCAGTGACATGAAATTACTTTTATGTCACTGTCCAACATTAACATTGAAGCTACATAAGAGTGTCCAATTTTGGCGGGACCAATAAATTATTTCTGAATTTTAGTAAAATACTTATTTATCCATTAAGGGGAAGAAAAGGAAACCAATTTCAAATATGGTGGCTCACAAAAGTATCTCACAATTGCTTAAACAACACATACAACAAAACACAGAGATGGATGGTAACAGAGGAGTGGTTCAAATAAGGCTACTTGTTTTCTTGACATAAGGAAAAATCTTTACAACTGGAATAGCGGTAAGGCCAAATTAACACATACTCAGATACATGACAGTGAGCATTTTGAGCTTTTTATGACTACTGGGAAGATGGCTTCTGCATGAACCAATCTTTATTTTTGAATCGTTGGAGACCTGAAGTTTGCACAGAACCACACACAGAATTTAATTAATTCTTTGAAAAAGATGTCATAATCCACACTAAGAGACCACTCGAAAGATAATCTCGTGAACACTATAAATGGTTTTAAAACTAGAAAAACATATGACATGTATGAATTGCCAAAGAGATACAATGTCAGAACCAGTCTTAATTATGAGTTTATGACCAACATTCTGCTACAACTATCATGGAATATGCATCTTATGTCAATAACAGGCTCCATAATGTGACAACGATAGATTATACCATAATTTTAAACAGAATGCATACCTACTACCGGTACAGAATTTCCTTGTTACAAAGTAACAACAGCAATATCAGCTATATAGTTTATTACTTTGGTCCTGAACCAATCAAGCCGTTACATAAGTAGTCGAGATTACCATGAATTCAACTCAAGTGTACAACAAAGTATGCACTTTCTCATAATATATGCAGATATGAAGTTCAAAGCACTGATTGGAAACTGAATCTAGAACGATTTCATTGTGATTGTTTAACTTTGAAACCAATCAATGCCAAGAATACATACATTATCTGAAATCTTTGAAGGATGGTAAATAAAACCAGATAATAAATAATTTAATTTTTAACTTCACATCCACACAAACTACATTGAGATGGACTTAAACCAAAAAGGGGAAAGCAAAAAATGATTGCTAAAATAAGGAAAGAGCTAAAGTTACTTCACATCAAGGTCCTACATTAAATCTAAAGAAAAAAGAAAAAAACTAAGAAAATTATGTCCACAGAGATAATATCTGCAGAGTCACACTCTTGGACGCAACATTCATACAGAAGGATTGTGCTGGCGGGGATCATATGTTGTCAGGCCTCCATTCTGCTCAATCCTAGGCGAAGACAATTCTTTCTTTTGAAATTTTGCATAGTCGAGAGATTTGGCTCTCCACAATATCCTATGGTGGGGACGTTTGTTCCCTTAATCTCTTGTGTGGTTGAAAACATCCATTTTTCACAATCTCAATGTTTCTCCCTAAAATTCTTCTCTGGAGGGGAATAATAACCCCTGTTTCTCCTTATTTTAGGAGTCACTTTCCTGAAAGTTAATCTTCATGGCCCTTGATACATTACTTGACCCCAAGGAGTTTATGTGCGAGGCATCTTTTTAGCTGTCCAATTTTCTCTCCGCCTTTTTCATCTTTGCATGAAAACTCATATGCCCTCCTAAGGAATTATAATTAGGGAATTCTCTCTTACAGATCTTGCACGTGTATTTTACATCACAGCAGCCATTCTTCGATGAGCTAGGACCAAAAGTTTGGTTCTTTTCTGAACCGTGACAATTAGACCAAGGAGCTCGGGTTGATGTTTCTACTTGGTTTTCCACTGGGATGGGCACATTTGATGTAATTCCTGTACCATGGCTAACAGTCTGAAGGTGGCTTGGACCATGATTTATGTCCTCATTTGCATTACCCCCAAATTTGTTAGTCATCGCAGGAACATAAGCCACTTGATTCGACCGAACAGACAAGCCATTTTGTAAGGATGGTGAATCAGTGAAGCTAGACGATCTGATTTCCAGGTTTCTCACAGGACGACAGCCACTTGATCCAAAAGAAGATGAGGATCCAGAGCTAGAAAAGCAGGCATGATCATTGATGATGTAATCATCTGAATTTAATCGAAATGCATTTGATGAAGTACAGAAGTGAGTTAATTGACTAATAGGAGGGATGTAGACACTTGAGCCAAACCCAGATGTATTAGGAAATCTGGGAGCATGGGTTGGATTGTTTTTCAAACACAAGGATTCGGTTGAACTAATGGATGGTGAATTGGTAGAGTTAACGGCATGAGACTCTTGATTTCTTAAAGGAAAATTAATATCCACTCCCTTCCAAGAATAGCTAGCAGAGGTGGGCGCATAAACATGTTGATTTACCTCAGGAAAGGCACCCTCAAATTCAGATTTAAGTACACCAGGTGATCTAGGAAAGTGGACCTTACGGTTACCTACGTAACTACCTTCTTGCGGATCGACTATTGGAACAAAGTTGGCTATTGAAGTCCCCATTTCCATGATTGGAGAAGAATCCACTTGATTTCCAGCACAAGAGGGTCTGATTGTCTCCAGTTCATAAGAATTTTCAAGTACATCTGGAGTATGAAGCTGTTGGTCTTGCAAGAAAACCAAGTTGTTGCTGTTGTCACTCCATCGTGGGTGGATAGGAGAAGAGGCATTTGGCAGTTCAAATTCTTTCCCACATGGATTAGCCACATCAAACCATGCTTCATCAAATGGTTGAATCGCATTGTCATGTTGGCCATCCATAGATGAAGATAGAACTCACTGATCACTCATAGAAGAACAAACAGTTATTTGGTTATCTTTGAGAATTGGAGGTGAAGTATCGGAAGAACAACTGGAGTAAAGGATAAAATCTTACACAGCCTTACTTCTATCCTTTTAACCTTTAGCTTGAGAGAGAGAGAGAGAGAGAGAGAGAGAACGCTTCTTAAAATTTACATCTAACTTGATATGGCCACAAAGCATGTCAGATACGATAATTAAGAAGAGGTACAATACAATGCATCGCAGTACATGTAAGTTTGAGGGCGTACCTGTAATGGCAATGCTCGATTTGGACAAATCAAAGACTCCAGTCATTTTTGTTTGACATTCCCCATCCTGAACCATACAAAATTTGACAAATGCGTAATATCTCTAGCCTTGAATGCACTCGTTCACAGTTGAGAGGACTGGGATAGGTAAAATAATAAATGGGAAAGATTTTGGCAAAGCCCAGATAGCCTCTTAATGAATAGAGAATCCCAATTACCAGATATGAATTAGCTACGACTTATAAAGATAAGACTCTAACACGTCAATTAGGAAAGTATTCTGTATCGACAAAAGTCGTGGACCTTTGACAAAAGTATGTACGTTACTTAGCAGAAGAATATTTTGTAATGAAAAACAGTAAAGTAAAAGATGCACTGGAGACGGTAATGGCCGGTTACTACTGGTTTTACTACTCATAGTATTCTTGATTTCTACTTTGGTCCATGTAAATTCAATTTTGACTATAAAGACATTGTTTACTTAAAATGGAAATCAACAACAATGCATTAAATTTGTCAAGGATGAAAAGATAACGCGAGCAATACATACTTAGCACTTGCAAGGATAACATAGACAATTTGGGTCAGGCGAAAACACTTCCATGTGCTAAACACATCATCTTTCGGTCAACTCATTTGACAGACTTAACGAATTAGAGTTGATTGCAAACTTGATTAAACCAGAGGCCCTTAATTGCGAAAATTGGAACTACACGGACCAAGGTGAAAAATTGGAGAAACTACAAGGACTATAAATGTCATTTCGCCCTTCCCTTTTATTTTTCATAGGTAGATCTCTCTCTCTCTCTCTCTCTCTCTCTCACACACACACACACAAACACAAAAGAATAAAGATGGTTGAAAATGTAGAAAAGTCTAAGTTATCTTTAGGTTTCAATTCAATGACCAAAATCTATAACTTCAAGGAACAACATAGTGTAATGTAACTATAAAGACGGTGTAATATAACTATAAAGACATATAAATCCATGATACAATAAAAATGTCATAGATCAGAGGCCAATAAACTTCTCAACAAACTAAACCAAATGGGATTTGTATGGGTGCCTCAAGTGAGTTCCACAATTATTTTAAATTTTCTTTTTTATTGTCTTAAACAAGGGAAAATAAGACCTAATCAAGGGAAAATAAGCCAACCAAACATGTCACTTGCATCTTATAAATAGCCAAAATACAGATAACTTAGCAAACTGTATAATTACTTAATAAAATATCTAATTCTGTTTGAGTTAAGTTGGGTTGGGTACAGAACCTCTTAAGTCAAGAATCAAATTTAATTGGTTGGTTCTAGAATCTTTAGACCCGAACTGAAGCAAAAAACTAATAAGCAAACCAAACAAACGCAAATTTGTCAGTTTGGCAAAAGTCTTTGGGTACTGGAGAACCAAATTGTGTACCTAGACAAGACAACAATATAAATGAAAAAAAGTGGCATGACAAGTGAACAATATAAATAGAACGATGGCAACAAAGCATGCCAAAACTTGAGAGGCACTTTACAATGAACAGAAACAAAAAAAGGACAAAAATTACCAAAAAGAGTTGCCATATATGTTTGAAACTAACCAGATCTTAGACACCGTAAGAATATGACTAAATAATACATTGAAAATGAATTAAAAATATTGATTTCCAGTTGGGGTAAGAACAAGAACCCAACCGAAAGCCCTTCACTTAACAGAAAGTTTCCTGGCTATTTCCAGTCTACACTAGATGATTGCAAGATATAGAAAGATTATATCCTCCAAAATAAAAGCAAGCTTATAAATTATGTAAGCCAATCATTGAATATTAAAATGAAGCAAAAGATCTTGGTTACATTAAACTGTGACTTCTATTTTGTCTAGAAAGACATTATGAATGTATGATGACTTTCAAATAGTTTTAATTACAAGCAATTGTTCAACTCCTATCACATAAATGCCAGAAAGAATGAAAACGCAGATTTGATCCTTTTGACCGAAACGTTTAAGATTACATAATCAATTCACATACTATATGAAGACGCTTGAAATACTATCCTAGCACACAAAGAAGAAATTCTTATTTAATTATAGAAAGAGGTACCATGGGAAATAATAAAACTAAAATTTAGCTTGAGTAAGCCAAAGTGGGATTAAACAGAGACAACAAAATCACAAGTAGTAAGTAAAGATTAGCCATATCCTCGTCTGTAAACTATAATGCTTACTACCACCTAACCCATTATTGTAATGCATATGAACCTCAAATTTACATCAATTAGTAGCTATGTTCTAATATATTCTTTGGCCTACGTAGCTTGAGAGTATTATCAAATAGTGCTAAGATCACTCCAACCTTTTTTGTAGAGAGCCAGATGGAATTAACTACTCTAATTTATTTCCTAATGATCCTGGAATAATGCAGTAACAAAAAGACTTCAAAAATATAAATAACATTGAATTTTACTAAAACTGAAAACAGGAGGAAGATTTTATCAGTAGAAGCATACCATAAAAGAGAAAATCTACTCTTTACCAACCTTGTGGAACGGTGGTGCCCCTCGCCCTGGACGGAGGACAACTTCTTTGAAGCGCTCTATGTCCCTTAATCATTTAAGAAAAACAAAAGGAATTAATTTCCAAACTTGAATATTTGGTAGATTAGTATGGACCCTCTATGTTGTACCCTTCAGCGTCAAGCAGAACCATACCTGGACATTGTTCATAAAACTATCTATTTCAAAATGAAGATTGAGTAGCTCATGAAAAGGGCTAATGAGGAAACAGTATTCAATGTGTCCCCAAAACAAAGAATATGTTCAATTAGGAATTAGGTTTAATCTAGCAACTAATGTGATAAAAAGTACAAGTAGCTAGGTTCAGTCCTGCTCCCGAAAAATCTGATTTCAAAATTTTTAAAATGTGAACGAGAAAGAGAACTATAACATACATAAGACGAAAAGTATCAAAGAATTAACTACTCAAATTTATTTCCTAATGATCTGGAATAATGCAGTAACAAAAAGAAACTTAAAAATATAAATGAGATTGAATTTGAAACAAAATGAAACTCGAGAATTTAACCAATACGATCAAACCGTAGAAGAGGAGACCTACTCTTTATAAGTTTAGGTTGTCTCCCTCGCCCTCCGAAAGAGGGAAGTACCAGGTCCAAACCACGGAAGCCCTTTAAAACAAAAGACATCAATTTTCAAACTTGAATGCTTGATAAATTAATATGGGTCTTGTATCCTTCCTTCAGCATCAAGCACAACCATACATAGACATGACTAATAAAACTATCCAGATGAAAATGAACATAAAGCGCAAATGAGGAGAAATTATGCTTTCAAGATTTCTAGAACTGTGAATGATAAAAAGGGAGGGCTGGTGGGGAGATTAATTATGTGATGGGTTGATGAAGGAAGAATCATAGTCAACACTTAATGCAACAACCTTAAATGCTAGCATATATTTCTTTGCTTTGAATGGAAAATATGTATACATAAATTATCTTTTTT